>VWZS01009574.1:495711-589764 GCA_013397075.1 Rhabdornis inornatus
CGGAGTACAGCACCGCCGGCCGGCCGTGGCTCGCGCGCCCCCTGGCGGGCAGGGGAGGGGTGGCAGCGCTCGTGACCGCATTGGTGGGGGAGGTGGGGGGGGTCTTTGCCGCCATTTTATCGGTTCGGTGAGGCCCGCGGCGCGCCGGGGGTGCGGCTCCTTGTAGAGGGGTTCCAGCAATATAAATAAATTAATACATACATACATCCGTACGTACGTACACACATAAGTGCATACATACTGCCTTAAGAGGCCCTGGGCCCTAGCAGCACCTCTTGCCAGCCCGCAGCATGGAGCCCGGCTGCCCCGAGCGGGGCAGGCAGCCTGGCGCGTCCTGTCGGGCCGGTGCCAGCTCGTGGCCCCTCTCCGGTCTCCTTGAATGTGCCGTTCCCGCGGCTCTGGGTGGTGGCAGGGGCTCCACAAGGCCGGCACGGCAGTGGGTGCTCGTCATGGTGCTGCCTGGAGCTCGGCCAGCCCCTGCTCCTTCTCGCACCCGGATGGCGAGTCCTGACCTGCCGCCCCAAAGCAGAGCCCTGTCCTCGGCAGGTCACCCGATGATGAGTAGTACGCTCAGACCACCTTGTTCCTTCTCAAAGGCAATCAAAGGGTGCCAGCCTGACTGCCCACAAGTGCCTTTGGTAAAATACATGCCGGGGGTGGAGGTTCTTTGTTGTTAACTGCACGAAAAGTGTTTTCAGATGGCTTTCATCTGCAGCCGGTGAAATGTACCAGTGTAGGGAACAATTGGTTCAAAAAACGCCTAGCCTGTTTCTCAGCCCACGGTCACTGGTGGCCAGCAGCGGCTGTGGGCACTGCCACAGCTTCACACCAATGCTGGGCTAGTAGCTTGGCCAGTGGCTGCCAGGCAAGAGCCACCCAGCCAGAAGGATGGCAGGGAAGGGATTGGTGTGGTATTGTGCAGCAAAGCATGTGTGTACGCATGCCTGGAAAGTTAATTTGTAATTTTTGCTCCTCAATAAATCAAGACAGATGCCCCTATAAATCCTGCTCCTCAGGAAGGAAGCAGAAGGGCAGGAACTGCATGGAGTAGAGAACAGGGCTATTTTTCTTTTCACAGCCAAGAGCACATCGCTGACACTCAGTGCTGTGCTGGGTCAGGCCTTCACCCTCTGCTAAGTTAATACCAAGAACTCCTTCATCTAAAGGGCAGATAGTAACAGTGTCCCCCCCCTTGCACTTTTCTTTCTTTCCTCTCATTGCAGTAGCAGTAGCCTCTGAAGGAGCTGCACTAATTAGTTGCTATTACACTTCTTGGGTGGCTGGAAGAACATACTGCCTCTGACCTCATGCTTTGCAATGTACCTTAACAGCTTATTACTGCTATTGCATGGCAGCAATGGTTCATTTTATAGTTACTTTGAAAGAGCCATTCCTCCAGTGCTCAAAAATAATCTAAGACTAATGCACAATCTCTCCAGCAGACTGCTGTTAAACTGTCTATAACCAAGTGTCCAAACGCTGCACAAAGCTGTTTCATTTGCTTAACATCGACTCACTAGCAATTAATATGCCTGACATAACAGCACACTACAAGGCCCATAAAATCTGTAGCAGTAGGGGAGTGAAATGATTATAACTTTTTTTTTCTTTTTTCAATAATACCAGACTATAGTTTGGGCACTGTAATCTTTTCAAAGCAAGAAGCTGAGCTGCATTTGAACAGCTGTTGTTTACTGAAGCAATAATTAGCAAGGAACAACTCAAAATACCTGCTACCTTCCATAGCAGCTCAGCAGACACTTGCACCCTGTACCTGGAAGCCGGCTATCATCTTCATATATAGACTATACTTATTAAAAAAATCTTACCTAACTAACTTTTTAAAAGGAAATATTTATACTGGCAGCATCTGCTAGCCTTATGCATACAAGTAATCCCACTGAATTCATCGTGAGCTGGGAGGCACAGACCATAGCTCATACCAGATGTCCCTAGCACAGTGGTTTGCAGCTGGTGAGGGACAGCACATGCTGCACGTGGGAAATAAGACATTCTGCAAATAAGGTGTTAGGCAGGGTCCTTCTCAGTGTGCTCTATTGGCTCCAGGCAAGGTCGAGCTGCATGCCTGCTCCTGGGACTGAAACCTTTGGGGAAGTATGTCTGCAAAGCCATTTGTCATGTCTGCAAGTCTCCTGGTCTTACAAGATTTTTTTAGCTTAGTTTGACACAGCAATGGACCAGCAGTACAAGAGACAAAGAGGGCTGCAGAACACAAGGGAGCAGAGCAGTAGGCACTTAGAAAATGTACTTTCTGATTCCACACCTGGATGAAACCTAAAAAGATCTCTATGTTTGCAAGCCATCCAGAACTAGCCCTTTGCTTCTTGATTAGGGCTTGCTGCCAGTACACAAAAATTTTCAACCAATGGGAACCTGAGTATTACATGTTTCCAGCTCACATGCTAACCACTAGGTTACTGGCAATAGTGGTACATTCCCCTGAGTCTGAATGAAAACATTGGTATAACTCCCAGATAAGGCTTTAAACAGGCTTTAGCTAAGCTGTCGTAATTGCCTCCTCCTGTCCAAAAGGTGTCACCCACCTCTTCCCAGCCAAAGTCTTCCATTGCTTGAGCCAGCTCTCACATACATCCGAACCTGTTCAGAGCCCCTCTGAGGACCTAAAATCCCTGCTTCCTAGGGATCCGTTCTCCGTGGGTCTTATCTCTCTGGTATGCCTTCAAGCATGGCTCTGGGCCCAGGAAGAGGATAGGAATGTGCAGTCAGGCTTGGTGTGAAGAAGAGACAGAAGCAGGATCTCACTGACCAGAACCAGTGTAAGCAGCTGTTCCGTAACAGTTTCAGTCACCTGCCCCCTCTGTGGCCCAAAAAAACATTTAATTATTCAGTTAAACAAAAAACAGAGTTAAGCATACCTCATACTAGTAGTAGTATTCTAGAGTTCTCCGCATCTGAGCATTAGAGATAGAAGTTTAAGTCTCCAAGTTTTAGGTCTCCAGGCTGTCAGAGCACTGGAAGCAATCTCCAAGGACCCAGGGAGGGCTGCCAGCTGCACTAGAGGGAAGGAGGATGCTCTGCAGACAGGCGTCTGCCCTGCTCCAGAGATTCATTCTCCTGTGTGAGAAGACTCGCCTGCCAAAACTGATAGGTACATTTCCACTAACAATTGTCAGATCACTAACTCCTGACTAGAGAAAATAAAAACATTTTGACAGAAAATGCCTGACCAGCACTACACAATAAGCCAGAAGCTGACTTATCTCATTACACCTGTAGTGTCTTAAAACTCCTTTTCTGGCTAGTCAAAGTATCCTTTTGAGATGGAGTGCTGATGTTAGAGACACAGGGAACTGGGACAGTCAGCCATGAGCTTGAGGAGTTTCAGTTAAATGAAAGAAAATATACTTCAAAGTTAAATATTTTTGTCAGAATTACATTTTTTCATATTATTAATAAATGATAGCTATCACTTCTGTCATTGGAAATCCAAAGAGAGTCAGTGAGATAGTAAGAAAAAAAAAGAAAGCAGGAAGCCAGTACAGACCAGATAAAAGACCAGTATAGTTTCACTGAATGAGCTCAGCGAAGTAAGAAGTGGCAAACGGTGGCCATGATTTTAAATAAGGTCATCCAGATTTAGATTATAGGAACCTAACTGTCCTTTCAGCAAACTTTACCACCCTGGAGCTGCAACTGCAGAAGTTCAGTCATTTTAAAGTAAACATGGTGATATGTACATAAATGTAAATACAATCAAGTCACAGCATGCCATACCTTTCAGGCCTATTAAGACGTACCTCATGTGGTGCTGCAAGGCACAAGGCCAAATGAGTTCAACAATCCAAGAAATAAAATAGTGCCCTCAAAAGGGCTGGCATGCAAATCTGGAAGCATAAAGAATTTGCATTTCCTCATTCCTGTTGGCATGTACATAAATCACTGCAATTCAGTAAAGAAGCACCACTATTTTTTCCAGAGCCCTATTTTATTTCTCAGTCAGAGCAGACAAGAAACATTGAGCCAAAATGCTATGGATGTGATGTTAGGTGACAAAGAAAGGGTAGATGTGGAACTAGCAACCCATAGTTAAGAAAGGCTGCTGAGCCTGGATCTTGCAGCCCACGCACCGTGTCGCGCCACGCTGCCCATAATCAGATCACAATCACAATCAGATCATGCCTTAGCCCACCAGAACATGGAGCCTGAGCAGCTCAAATGAAAACGTATCTATACACAGGAGGTACAAGCTGTAAGGGTGCTGTAGGAATTCAGGTGGTACAAGCCCCATCAAAGGGTTCATACAGGTTCAGCTGCTGTGACTAACGGGATTTACAGAACTTTTGATCAAAACAGTTCCATTGCCAAAACATTTGTACTATACAAAATTTGTAAGACCAATTAGGATATGACAAGCTATCCACTGAAATTCATGGATAGATTTGCAAGGCTAGGAGTTAAAAAAAAAAGTCGACTGCATATTACAGTCAAAACCTTCCATTGTTTATCAGTTAACATGAACAGTACAGTGGTTAATAGTCAGATACATCCCAACTCAATACCCCCACCGTGAAACTGCTTGTGTAGTGGATCTTTTTGGGCAGTAGGAGAGGCTGAGGCTGTAGAGGGGATGGCTTGAGCAGTATAATCTTGGCTTTGCACTGTCTTTTAGACCAGAAGCTTCTTGCACCTGAGGGGAAAAGCCACCCAGCTTGGCTCCCCCACTAGAGTGACTTTTAACACTGGTGCCCAGGGGAGCAGTTTCTCTGCATCACATGGCAGGCTTGGGGCTTCAAAAGACCTTGGTTTGTGAATTTGCTTCAGGGCTTGCCTGGAAAAAGCTAAACTCGTTACTCAAGATCATGCTGTGGCATATGTACCAAGCTACAGGTCAAGTGGAAAAGCAGAGGTTGTCCTAGAGCAGGTGACATACACAGCCTAAATAGGAGAGGGAAAGCAAAGTGGGGAAAAAAAAAACAAAAGGAAGTACTAACTAAAAGAGATGCCATGGATTAAACAGAACCCATGGCAAGTAAAGGAGCAGAAAGAAAATCCTCTGTACTTCACTGTATAACACAGGAGGCAATGTTGCAAGGGTTGGAGCAGAGGAGAAGGGTGGAGTCCCTTATCTTGCAAGCAGTCATGTACCAAACAGAGCCTCTTCTCGATCTGCCCCCCAGGCACTGCCTTCTCTCCCTGATATGTCTCCAGAAGTTGAAAGAATAGGCACAGGTTGAAGACCAAGGGTCACTGATCTCTGTAACTCTGGCTATAACCAGAGTTACAAACTTCTGTTTGTCATTTCCAAATTACCTCAAGCCTCCGCAGAAATAACAGAGGGACAGGGTCCTGTCTTCCAGTCTCCAGACTACCAAGCTTTTCCCTTAAGTGCTTTGCAAATGCCTGAGAAGACCTACACACACTACATGCTCACAGGAGCAGCAAATAAATCTTGTTAATGGTATCTTGATAATCTGCATGCCCAGAAAGAGCACTTATTACTTCCTTGGGCTAAGAAGCACCATCTAAGAGCTTTCTTCCAATTTATTTTAGGACATACTCTCTCACTACTCTTCTGGGGAAAACCAAGGTGAAACTTTTCACTCTTTCCCCTCACAAACTTCTGATTCAGGCTGTAATAAATCTGGAGCACTGTCTGTCTGGGGTATTACCCTAGGCCTAGGTGGAAAGTTTCCTGGGGTGAAATTATACAATTACCAGCCCACTGCTCCGTGCTCCCACTAGGCGAGATGGCCCCAGAAACAGCAGTGAGAGGCTCCTGAGACTGCCTAGGCACCTTCCAAGGCCACAACTCTTGTAGTGCTTCATACCACAGGGGCAAGGAAGAGGTGAGAACAGCAGAGGTTCCTAATAAAACTTAGTTCTTTTGAAACATTGCACTTTGAAGTGCTCATAACGTTGTACAAAAGTAGCCAAGCTTTATCCCTTTTTTGCAGAGAGATGATAAGAGTTACAGGCACAGCAGGCGAAGATCAGAGTCAAGAAACAGATCTCAGGTCTCTCAGTTTCTACAGGCCTAATTGTGGGAACAGGCTGTACTCATGGGAATCATCTCATAAAGACAGTATCTCCACAAAGGCTCTGATATTTTAGCACTAACTCCAAAAACATTTCCACCAACAGCAGTGGGAGATTGAATAGTGATGTAATTCTCATGGAAATTAGGTTTGAAACAGGATCCACAGTTCCCTGCAAGAGCCTCAAATGTTAGCTTATACTACAGCTGCCTTTCAATGAGCATACAAGCCAGTTTTCAAACATCAGTTTAGAAGCTTGCATAGTGAGACATGTCTTCAGCTAGTCAGCAGATGCTCTTAGGAAGTTTTGCACTTATGTGAGATCCTCTGGACAAAGAAGAGATCTTCAAAGGGATAACAGTGTCTACTTCTGATTGAAAACCTAGCTTAGTATGATGATTGAATACCACTGGGTGCATCTTGTATAACACATTCTGATCAGCAGTGCATGGAACATTCAGAAAAAATATTTTTGTTATCCTGTTAGTTTTTATGAAATTTAGTACTTTCAGTGGTTCTTGACTGAAACATTAATATCTTGCAGTCAGCACACAGCCCTGGACTAACTGTTCAGAAACAGCCATCCCTGCTCTACACCCCTGTCCCAAAGGTACAAGAAATCATGGCGAAGATCTTCTAGTTTTCTGCTATGGTTAGAATGTTTGGCTGTGGTTAGCTGTCAGCAGCTTCCAGAACTTAGAGCAAGTATTTGGGGAAGCCCAAGTCAAATTTTATTGTCAGTGTTGAATGCACTGCTGCATTTATACCTCTCCCATTCAGTGCTGCACCAAAAGCTGTGCCACTGTAGCAGGAGACCAGGATCCTCACATTTCTGAACAGAGACTTGAAAGTTGACTCAAACCACATTGTAAAAGAAGTGACCTATGCTTCTGTATTTTAAGCATCAGCTGTAATGAGCTGCCACCAAAGTCTTCCTGGTCTCTTAAGTAACCTGCCTACCTTGTTCTTCCATAGCAGAAGCTTCAGTGCAATACCCCGTGCAAAGGTGCCTTGTTTCATGTCTCTGTCTGCTCCAAGGTTATCAAGAATCCAGCCAGATCCCCATATCCCACAGCAGTGCTGACTTCCTGAGTGATTTGGGGGCCTGTTAGCAGCCTGCCTGTGTGTTCATGTAATGGACTGTTAGGAGAGCAAATCTCAGCTGAAGCATAGATGTTTGTTTTATTAGTGCAGATTTTTGTAGCACTTCCCTGGGGAGGAAAGAGGGAACTATCCTCGCAGTAAATGTGTCTACTATACAGACTAAGTCATAAGAGCACATAAAAGCTGCTGCCACTGCTTAGGCAAGAATAACAATGGTATGGACATGAGAAGCCAGGAGAGACATTTGGTACACAGTGAAACTTGGGTAAGCTACAGAGCTTGACATCTAATAATGGAGAAAGGGCCAGTGAAGGCCAAAAAAATTACCTTGGGAATCTCTGTGCTGCATTTAACTAGAAATGTTGCCTGTTGCCAGTGGCCTTTGGTGTAGTGTTCCCTGTGTTCATATGGTAGCTATTCATTGTTGGGTAATTATCTTGTTTTATTTTTCTACTTATTTATTGAATAAATCAAACTAATACAATTCCAACCCACGATTGCCATGGGAACACTCCAACAAGGACAGATGCAGTCTATAGCTGCAAGGAAGGAAAGCAGACTTCAACATTATTAAATTATACACAAGACAATCAATACAACTTAACACAAACAGCCCTTGCAGGCTCTGCACTAACTATCCAGAAGGCTCAGCCAGTTACTTTAGAGCCTCTTGCAACACAAAACCTTAACAACCACCATCTCAAGTTTCCATAAGGGCAAGCGCTCCAGAATGCAGCCTTTCTTGCCTTTCCCTTATGTCCTGCTAAAGGGAATCCCAGAAATCATGTAGTCTAGTTTTCCATGCCATAGATATGACAGGTATTTTTCCCTCCTTAAATCCAGTAGATGTGTTGAATTCTTGTTCTAGCATTTCCAGAATTTACATTGAAAATTTAGTCTTAGCGAAAATAACATACTTAGAAAATTTCAAACAATTTCTGAAAGCAGAAATCAAATCAATTGCAAACAAATATAAAAGGCTGTTTAGCTTAACTTGGTCACTGTCTCTGCAAAGGTGGATGACAAGAGACAGGAAAACAGAAGGCGGAGAGGAGAAGAGATTAAAGCGATAAAGGGCCTACAAAGCTCATAGCAATTTTTTTTCCCCTGTATTTCCTCATATTCAAGGTAATGCCACTGAGAAGAAGCCAACGAAAAGAATTACATACACTGCCCAGACTGTGTTTGTAAAAGGCAGTCTCATCAGTCCTGATTCTTTCTCTCACTGGCAGTGAGGGCTGTCTTTCTGGACACTGCAGAGAGAGAAGGTGCCAGGCATTTGATTAAACCAGATCACAGACTCCTTAAGTCTCCCAGCTGGGAGCCATCTGGCAGTAACTCTGTGCAGGTCATCCTTTCTGTTGCAATGGCTTCCCACCTGCCAGAGTGCTGTGATTATCCTCCCTGCTTTCATCCCCTTAAACTTGTCCCAGCAGTGCTGACAAGACCCCCTCACTCCTCATTGCAAAGTTAGGAACCAGACTCATCTCCTTTCTGCACTGGGCATCCTATAGCAGTCCTAAGCTCTCTTTCTTTATTTCTAGTCTTGTTTGTGTGACAGTTTTTCAGGAATCACCTCTGTGAGTGAACAATTCCTGTACCAAAAACTTTGCAGAGTGAAAGATAACATTAATTTGCTTTACTCTCTCCACCCATACTCTGCCTAGTTCTGGGATTCACTATTTCATTTCCAGTACTTGCAAGTGTCATCTCCAGTCCCTAGTGAGAAAGAAGCACTGTTTCTGCGTGGCAGAACTGTAGCACCAAGTGTTCAACTTCAGAACTGGCAGACACTGATCTTCCCTATTCAAGTCACCAGCAGGTCATACCTCCTGTGACATTGTTCATCCAGGACAGTCATACACCTTGCATCCATGCTCTCTTGCAACATCTCCAGGACAGTGCTTGGTTCTCCCTGATATCTTTGCCTTATCTATTCTGTTATAAGAAATCCTTGGTGGTAGTATTCCTTTCCTCTGCCCATGTTCTGTAGCAACAACTTCATGATTATGTGGCAAGGCATACATTTTTATACCAATTTAGCTAAAACCAGTGACTGACTCAAGGAAGGCAGCCTGTCCTGGGAACCTTAGGAAGGGGCTTATACTTTCTTCATTGCAATGAAGGTATTTAGCTCAAATGAGGTTTGTCAAGTAGATCACAGTGGTTGCAAAGAGCAGAATAGAGCAAATAATAGAAAGTACTGTTAAAGGGCTGTCAAATCTGAGGAAGCACTGATTTGGAACCTAACTTTACTAGGACTCCTAGCCTCAGCCTGGAACCAAAATCCAAGCCCTGGAAAGCCTTGAACTCTGCAAGTTCACATCTGGGTCCAATCAGACCACTCAAGCCCTTTTCCATGCAAACTGAAAGGCGTGTGGTGTGCTGGGGAGACAAACCACAGATGTTTATTGTACTCTTGTGCCTTTAGCAATTGTTTTAATGGGTTGGAGCTCCTGGGAGGCCATTTGACTTCTGTTCCTGTCTATACTGTTCTCTTGTAATGCCGACTGTGCAGAAGCCCAAAGCTGTCAACAATCTGCTTCCAGTGTTATTTCAAGAAAAGGAAAGTGAAGTGACATCTGATCTGCTGAGAGAAGACAGGAAAGAGGGGTATTTTTAAAATATAAAGCAACAAAAAATCTGCATGGAATCAATATTAGAGTCGATGCCTTCTATCCATCTGGAAAGCACAGCTTAGTATGAAACACAGGTTTCCTTTTTCTCTGTTGCAACAACTATACATTAAAAGACTCATACTTACTTTGCCAAGACCACATTATCAGTAAGTAAGTTTTGAAGCTCTGCAATAATGATTCTTGTGCAGTATTGCATTTTAATAATTCAAATGAACCGTGGAACATTACGATCTCTACAGCTGAGTAAATACTTTGTTGCAACTCCAGCCTTGGAAAGCATCATCCATTTCAGTGGAATGGTCTCTTTGCAGAAAGAAATATTTTGGAACCACTCTTTGCCTTCACAATGAGCAGCCCTGACTACTGCTGATCTCTTCCAGTCTGTGCAGAGAGGAGAATTTATGTAAGTGAGGATCATCATCATGTGAGAACTTTAATTGTCTTTTGCTGTCTGTTGTACCGCAACACCTGTGCAAGCAAGAGGATCCATCCATATCTGTCAAGTATTTAGCTCCTTTATTCTTCAATCACTGAAATACAATTTGGAACTAGAACCCAGACAATGCTTACAAGAAGTACCTGCCTGTTCAGGCAGGAATGACACCATGGCATTTCATTTTTAAAATGACACTACAGGACCTTGGTTTAACACAGCGAGCGTGAACTGCAGAAGTTACTGGGGTGAGGAATTAGTTCTAGCCGTGAGTTTGCACAGTTTTTCTAACATCCAAGGGTCAAACTGGGCAGAGGAGGGAAGGGCCTTCCTCTTTGAGACAAAGCACAAATGGTGGGAGACGCTTTGTAAAGGACACTAGTTAACAATGAGTGGATCGGGAAGAGAAGAAAGACTCAAGGATAGTGGAGGTGACGAAATGCTGGAATTTCACAGGAATAGGTAGAGCCCTCCAGGAAAGAAAAGAACGAGACAAAATTAAAAAAAAAAATAGAGGTCAGGGCTAAAAAAAAGAAGTGTGATTACTTGAATGAATTGGTTTCAGGGGGAGAAGAGCTAGAGAATGTGTTGCTTAGGCTAGAAAGTACACTAGGGAAGGCTGTCAAACATGAATGTTAGCTATGTAAAAATATACTGTTGGTATTGTTCATCTGGACTAGCATATGGCACACAAATTCCTGGATCTCCCAAGTCGCTGTGAATTTGACAGACTGATTGAAAAGCATGAGGATTTCATTTACTGTTCACCTTAAACACAACCCTTTGTGGCCACTAAGATTTAGATAGTAATAAAAGTGCAAATTCTCAAAAAGTGAATGAAAAGCTTTTCTCTTACTGAGGATAGAAAGCTTTTTATTCCAGTTCTTAGACAAATGTGACAACACAGAGACTCATTTCTCTGTTTGTACTCTTAAAACTATGTTGCATAATTATGCTACTAAAATTTGGCAAGTTGTCTGATCTATTTAGAGTGGAGCAGTAAAGACAGAGGACATTTCCTAATCTACTAAATTATGTAGCCCAAGGACCTTTCCACTATTCTGCATGTAGCTTTCTACAACCAACCCTCAAAAGATAAGGTTAGATAAGATGGAATATTATCAAAACCACAATCACTAATGTATTGCTAGAAAATGAAAGAAGTTGTTACATTTTCATAGACAGCAAAACTACTAAACTGGAAATGGGTGACTGGCTACAATAAATAAAATATTAATAAGACTTTCAATCTATATAGGCTTTTATTTATAGCAGAGAACTGAAGAGGCTAATATTCCTCATCCAAATTTACATAAAAATGTTCTTTACTGTCTGCTAGAACAAGCAGATTCCTGGCTTCTGGGAAGTCAAAATAGCCATGCTTTTGAGGAATGTGTTGCTATGACAAACAGCAGAGTCAAAAGTACTTTGTGACAGGTAGAAAATTTGCATTTCCATTAGTGGGGCCTTTGTCAAATGAAATCCCTAAAGGCAGTGAAGAATGTGTGTGGAAGGAAAATGCAGTGTATTAATTTACCGCCCCCCTGCAAAAAAAAAAAACAAAAAAAAAAAACAAAAAAAAAAACGCATCCCCCACACTCTGGATAGTTCAATGAACCATAAGATAAAAAGTAGGAGGAAAATATTTACATTCCTGGCGGTCATACAATAAAGGGATAATAATTTGTGCATGCTTATGCCACTGGATAGCCCAGAAAAGAAATGCTGTAGAATAGCTTGGCTGCACCACTTTTCTCTTCTGAAAAACCTGGCCTACATGCTCAAATACTTGGAAAAACAAGCCAAATTTTAACATTTTTTAAAGTTTATCAAAATATGTATACACTTTAAAGGATAGCACTTAATCTTTTTGGCTGGTGTAATTTAGAAATTAATGAAAATATTGATTATAATGAGATTCCTCTTTTATGCTCTGTGAACTCTGGTTTTCATGGATGAAGTTCTTACTAGAAATTAGCAAATCATCGATGGAATTACAGATGAAACAAAATACTATTTACTGTGAATAAAGGTGTCATAAATTGCTTCTAAGTTTAATTTGGCCAGCCTTTAAAACACATCTATACTTTCACAACTAACCTTCATCATTTTAGGATGTCTATTTCATCCTGCATTATTTCTTCATTTATATCCAGATATTTATCATCAAAAGTCACTTTATCTTGAGACCAATGGAATTAAATTCATGGATTTGGCATGAGGAATGCTGAAAGAAAAAAATATTTTATTAGATGATATTGTTTTTCCCAAATGTGTTTGAGCATTTCAGGATAAGATATGCATTATATAAACTAACTTGAGAGCATACAGAGTTTAGATTTTAAGATCTTACTGGTTATCAGCATGTTCTTGCTGGCACAGCCCATCCCACCAAGAACTGGCCCCTTCTTCAGCACTACTTTCCCTTCTGACCCCTTCCTCCCTTCTGGTACACATGGCTGTACAACATGTTAGCTGAGCTTATTGCAGTCCTTGCCAAAATTTACTTTAGCTTATCTACATTATTGTTATCATTCAATGCCAGCAGTTTGCCTGGACTTCTGCATTCAGATGTGGAAACAGGATCCCAGCTCTGAGTCATTCAGGGAGAATACTTCTGCATCTGTGTGCACTGTCACTAGCTTTAGGAAAACTTGCAATCTCTTTACCATTTCAGCTGATGAAAATACATTTCTTTCACCAAGAAGTCTTTTCAGAAGCAGCTCAGATATTTACATGCTCTTTTTTATGCAAAACTCCCATAGGTTGACTCTATTGATCACAGCTCAGAGAAAACAAATGCCAAGTAAAATGATAGTAATTCTTGATCAGGAATACTTCTAGTTTATTCCTCCTCCTGTATACAGTCATGTTGTCTTGGCACATGTCCTTGTGTGGTGCTTGTAAACCATTCCTTAAAAAGAAAATCCCAAAGCTTCATTCCAGCCAATATGGTCATATTGGAACAAAGGTTATGAGTTACTAGGCTTCAGAAATATTATTATTATTATATATTATTATAATGGGCTTCAGAAGCATTATTATTTTCTTAATAATATATTCTCCTGTAATTGATTTTCTGCTATGAAATCATCTAGGAGCTTTCAAAAAAGTTTTTCCTGGAATAAATGAATATGTTGTGTGACCATCCTTCTCAAAAAATCATAACCCTACCAGAATGACAGTGCATTTTATGAGCTGCAATCAGTTTGTCTATGATGAAGCTGTACTTTGTTCATGCTGTATCTGCCTAGATGAATTAAAGAACTGAGAGACCATGCACATTGGATAGGGTAGCATCCTGTTATCTATTTGTTCAAAAACAGGTGCAAATTGCTTGCATTATGTTTTTATAAAACACTGGGGTTTTTACAGGCTCTACTAGGTATTACTTTCTGCTTTGGGCTCTTTCTGCCTCTGTACTAATTTATTCCTGCCTCACTAACTTTATTGATAGCAAGGTTTTTCAGCATTTCTTTCTTATTTTACTCCCCTTTTCATACAGCAATAAATATTATTCAATTCAACAAATGCATACAAATGGTTTCCATTAGAATTTTAATCTACTCTCAAAAAGAAAGAAAAGCTTTGTATAAATCTTTTTAAATTACCGGAACATAAATTCAGACAGGGATATCTCCACCTAGGCTGAGCTGGGGAGTTCGCAGGCTGCTGTCCTCATTCATAAATTAATTGAGGTCTCTAGCTGCTGTAAATGAACAGTGCATCCTGCAAAAGATCATATCTGTCAAGATTGCAGATTGGTTTCTATCAGAGTTTGCAAAAGTCAGAGCTCACAATGCTTTCATTATGTCTATGAGTATGGCTTCCCAACTGGAAAGAAATGTGTTTTGTTCTGTTGGGCCAAGTTTTACAGAAAGCAATTTTCCTCCATGCTCCAGTTACAACAAAACTACTGAAAAATGTCATTTCATTATTTCTTTCATTCAGTCACCTTTTTACTGACAAATATGTATTCTTTCTGCTCCATGTGTATGCACCAACTGTGACATTTAATGGCCAAGGAAGGTTAATCACAGGTGGGTACATATCCCCCTTGGATATTGCAAGCTATACTGCATTCACTGCCACTTATCCATTATAAAGTAAGCATGGCTTTAGCTGACTCACACAACTAGCTGTTTTATATTACAAATTCATACATTTTTCAAAAGGCTCTGTAGGATTCAGTGCACCAGACAGCATATCCATGAATACCTCTTAGATATCTTAAATTACATTAAGATTGTGACTGAGTATGAAGAGAGTCAAAGGCAAGGTGGATAATACCAAGTCCTTGGTTTCTTTCCCTTTGACTTTGCACTGTTAATCTGCAAGCACGTGAGGGGTGGAGTAAAGAAAAGAGAACATCAGTTCCCACAGTTTGGGAAGCAGAGGTTGTTTTACTTTTGGGTCTTTTTCATCAGTGCCGTATTTGAGAATTATGTCAGGGACGCTTTACACATAAATTCCAGTTTGCAAGAGATTGAAAATTAAAAGGAGGGTAAGACTGGCCAAAACAGCTCTTAACACAAATTAGTATAATTGGTCTATTTCAGTTTATAGGTAAGGGACTAAACCCCAGATACAGCACATGCACATATTTCCTTCCTTGTTTATGTCTGCTGTGCTGGACCTTCTCTCTTCACAGCTGAGGCTGTAGAGGAGGAATCTGCAAATCACCTGAACTTTAGCTTTCACTTCTAGCTCTCTAAGAGAAGAAAAACTTCCTTTTGGGCTATGCTTAGTATTGCCCAACAACTGAGCATGACTGTTCTCTGGAAGCAATACAAAGCCATCATATCAGCTCTTAAAAACAATGGGGAGATTCACTACAGATACAAACACTGGTCACAGAGAGATCCTGGTGATCTTGGTACACAAAAAAGTAGTGAGGAAGGCCTAGACGGGAATGGTGTGGTATTTTGTTATTTAAATACACACACAACCTTTTAAAGAATGCAGATGATTTACATGCTAAAAGTTAACCTGCCCGTTAATCTCTGTTTAAAGGCTCCTGCCTTAGCCTAATAGTGCCAACCAGTTAGAAAGGTGGCTGCCAGCCACAAGAGCTAAATATAAATACATACTTGAAATTGTTTACTTGGCAGGCTCAGCAATCATTATATTATCAAAGCAATTGAGGCAATTCAGCTATTTTATTAAATACTCAGTATTTCTCACCTGTGTCACACAAGTGACATTTAGCATCCCAATGTCATGTTGTCCCTTCCTACCATGAGACCACCACACTATCAAACTCTTCTCCAGGAAAAACACTTGCAGGTGGAAACATCAGCAGTTATCCTGGTAATCTAGTTTATAAAGCATTTAAAATAAGTGTTTTAAATGTACAACTGCTCTGCACTGGGACAAAACAGCAGGAGAGAAACTTCAGGCTGCAAGTTTTATTGCAACAAGTTGCAGATGCTTGAAGATGTAGATTGCAGTGGAAACCATGGTAGCATATTCCATAGCAGGGACGAGTCAATATGGTGTGAAAAAAAATCTCTCCTAAGCAAACACTTGTGCCAACATTTTCTGTTTTATCAGCTCGTGTCTGATATATACTAGCGTATAGGTATGTACAACACTCCACTGAGCAGCAGCAGGAAAAGGAATAAAGAAAGAAAAAACCTTCAAAACTTCAAGTATCTGTTGGCTTGGAATACAAATATAGCTAGAGATTTTTGTGCAACAATGGTATGGTCCCCAAAGCTGTGTTGTGGTTATAGGTTTGCAGTGACACTCTCAGAATAAAATTCCTCAAAATATTTAATTTTTCTCCTTTTTTTTTTTCTACTATACTTAGTCCCTTAGTCCCATAACAGTTCCTGAGCCAACAGTTCCCACAGCAGGTTTCTGAGCCAAGTAGTCCCTCTCTATAACTTCAAATATTTGAGAACTGCTCAGTGCCATTCAGGTATAATTTAAAGGGGTTACCCATTTTGAGTTCTCCCCTCATCCCTGGGTTCCTAATTATCTTTACACCCTCTGTGTATTACCTAAAGCAGAAACTGCCCTAGACAGGACCTTAGCACCTACCAGTGTGTAGGATACTTTGCAGAACAGTCCTATGAACTTCTTTCTTCTCCATGACATAGTCCAAAAGTCACACTTGTTTTTTTATCTACTGAATCCCACTGCAAACTCATCTATTGTGTTCTGTTGGCTAACTCTTACATGACTTAATAACCTTTTCCTATATTTCTCCATCACAGAGACTTTCAGTATTTCAGATGGTTTTTTCCCAGATGCAGTAATTTTCTTCTCTCTTTTATCAGGGTAGAGAAGAGTGGTTATAGAGACTTGCAGTGAGGCGAGGCAGACTTGAGAGCAATTACCTGAGTAATTGCCTGGAGCAAGACCCAATCAGCCCAACTAACTCCTCATTCATGCTGAAAGTCTAACACAGCTGAGTGCAATACTTTCCTCAGACACAGCTGATGGAAGAAACTATCCACTATTACACTTTAGACACATTAGTCTCATGTACCACTTTGGCTAGAAGTGTTTGACCTTGATTTGTCCACAACATAAGAATAAAGGGGGAAAAGTCAGTGAGACTAAATGACCCTCTTTCTATCCCTGTCCCCTTTTCCAGCTAAGGATTGGCTGTGAATATCTTTGCTATTTATCTTCAGTTGACTAGGTTACATCTTAAGTAGACCACATCAAACTGAGATCTTGAGCCAGTCAGTGGTGATGCAGGATAGAAACCAAATAGTAACTGCCTGAGTCTGCAGGAATATAATCCCAGTAATATGCTGTTATATGTTTGTTCATCAGACTGAAGGGGGAGTGTGTGTGTTAACTGACATAACGCTGATCCCCATTAAAGTGTCCACCTAAAGGTGCCATAAGTGTATTTTATTAGATTGCTGACAGTTTTGATGGTCCAGACAACTCTCCTAATGAAGGCTCTGCCTACCAAATGGATCAAGACACCATCAGCTCTAGACCCTGGCATCAATCCCTTCCTACCTTTGTTTTCAGCAAGTCTCACGGTGGTTCCCATCTTAGTAACTCAGAAGTTCTAATGACTACAGTACCAAGGTAAGTACAGAGTTATATATAAGGCAAGAAATTAGCTCCATAATTTCTTTTTTCAGTTCAGAGGTAGTTGATGTATGTGACTACCACAACATTTTTATTAAGTTCTTGCTTAAAAGGCCTTAGAGGAGAGATGTAAGAAGAGAGCTAGCTCACACAACTGGTGTGCATGTTTTTGTCATCATAAGCATTCTTCGAAAGTGGCAGGGAAAAGGATTTCAGGATCTTTATTATTAAAGCAAACAAAAATATTAAGGAAGTCTGTATTGGGTTTGTGTGACAAGGCTTTGGTAGTGGGAGGGGGGCTACAGAGGTGGCTTCTGTGAGAAGCTGCCAGCTTCACCTATGTCCAATGAAACCAGTGCCAGGCAACCCCAGGATGGACCTACCAATGGCCAAGGCTGAGCCCATCAACAGTGATAGTAGTGCCTCTGGGATAACAGAACTAAGAAGAGGGAAAAAACCCAAAATGGCAAATTGAAGCCAGAGAGAAGAGGGAGATATGAGCAAGCAACAGCTCTGCAGACACCGAGGTCAGTGCAGAAGGAGGGGGAGGAGGTGCTATAGGTACCAGAACTAAGATTGCCCTGTATTCTATGGTAAAGACCATGGTGAGGCAACTGTGCTCCTGCAGCCCATGGATATCCATGATGCAGCAGGTATCCACCTGCAGCCTGTAGATGACTCTACTCTGGAGCAGGGGGATAGCCAAAGGAGGCTGTAACTATGGGAAGCCAAAGGAGGCTGTAACTATGGGAAGGCCATGCTGGAGCAGGCTCCTGGCAGGACCAGTGCACCCATGGAGAGAGGAGCCCATGTTGGAGCAGGTTTTCTGCCAGGACTCACACTGGAGCCATCTGTTCCTGAAATACTGCACCCCACAGAGCAACCAACACTGGAGCAGTTGTGAAGAACTGCAGCCCATGGGAAGAACTCACACTGGAGAAGCTCATGGAGACTGCCTGCTGTGGAAGGGAGCCCATGCTGGAGCAGGGAAGAGTGTAAGGAGTTCTTCCCCTGAGGAGGAAGGAGCAACAGACACAGGGTGTGACAAACTGACCACAGCCCCCATTCCTGTGTCCCTGCACCACTGTCAGGGAGAAGACATAGACTTGAATAAAGCCTGGAAAGAGGGGAGGGGTGACGGGAGGTTGGTTTTAAGATTTGCTTTTCTTTCTCATTATCCTCCTGATTTTCCCATGTCGAGTCTCTTTTGCTCATGATGGTGACTGCTCCAGGTGAGAGGTCTGTCCCTGTCCTTATCTCAACCCACAAACCTTTCATTCTGTTTCCTTTTCCCTGTCCAACTGGGAAGGGGAGTGACAGAGTGGCTTTGCTCGGCGCCTGGTGTCCAGCCACATCAACCCACCACGGTACCCTGGGAGTATTAGAGAGATTCTTTGTTTGGAAACAATATTTCTTTATGGGAAGTTTCCCACTATTGCTATCTCTCTGATAAAATCATCATAATAATATCATCATAACATCACTGAAGCTCCCATCCATAGTTTTCAACAGAAATAGGATTCAGGAAGCCAAATTTAAGAAGTTAATCTGCACCCTTGTCTGCAGGTACACAGACTGGAACACCATCCCACTTCAGGAGCCTGCATTAAAATGTGCTGGCAGTAGGACAGAGAGCAAATGTTCACATCAGTGCAAGTGAATTCTACAGTTTGGAATCAAATTACAACAGAAAGAGCAGTCTTTTGAATACTATTCTATACTGCTCTCATTTAAAAGCTGAGAGAAAGGTAGAATTTTAGTGCATTATTGAGGGAGCATGTAGACCCAGCTTTCCTGTGACATAGACTACACTAATCACCAAGATCCAGCTCTTAGCAAGCAATTCATCTCTCACAATGTAGCTTTTAAATGGAAGGTGCCTGCTCCTTCTAAAGTTATTGGATTGTATTCTGACAATAAAGTGAAATTACACAAGGAGTATCTAGAATACTTCCACACAAAATCAATGTGCATTATTTTATATTTTGCTTTCTCCCTCATAACTTGCATACTCACACACTGGTCTATGAAAGTTTGTGTTCAGTAAGAATTTCAAAAATCTACTGCTGCCTCAAGGAAAATGCTGAAATATATTCTAAGACAGAAATAATTCTATTTATCAATCATTTTTCTTCCTCACCTCTTTGCTATTTAGAATATTTGCATGAAAATGGGATATTTATTTCCCAAGAGCTCATCAGCTGCTCTGATATGATATAATTTCCATGGATACCAATTGTATGTGATGTTGCAAGCGTACGATGAAAGGATATGGAATAAAGAAGAGAAAAAATAAACTGCTTTACTCTTTGACTATGCTTTTGAGTAACTCCATAAGCAAAACCTAGAACTTTGTCTAATCAACTCATCACCCACACAAATAACCCACTCAGTCCCTTTTCTTTCCAAACCCTCTTGGCAAAAATATCCCCACATATTTAAATGTGTTCAGTCTTTCAAATATCATCTGCTATTCAATGAGAACAAAACTCAGGAATTTAGAAGGTGACAGAGGAAAAAAAAGTTTTAATTTGCATTTTTCAGCTAAATTTTAAGACTTGTTAATTCAGAAATTTAAATGTTAGATTTCTCCATTAAGAAGTCTTGGTAAAGTATCACTTTCAGTAAAATGACTAGTAACAAGAATTATTGTTACAATAAAATCTATCAGAAATAACAAAAGGAAACAGCAAGTTTCAAAATGTATTTGTTTCATCGGTAGGTACAGCTATTTAATGCAATGTGCCTGAATAACTACAGAAGACTTTCTTCACTGTCTGATGAGGATTTTGATACCTAGGTCTTTTAAAAAATCACTTGAAGACTATGTTATCTTTCATTTAAAGCTGTTTCTTAGGTTTTGGATGAACAAGTTTTCTCATTTTCTGACTATACAAAAAATATTTTTCAGTTAAGCTTGATCAGACTATGACCCTGGGATTTCAATTTAGCTCAGAAAAGAAATGTCCAGAAGCAAATGGCAGAGTAGGCAGAGAGAACTGTAGTCTCCATTTATCCAAGGAACCCTGATGTTGCTCACAGGCAAGAGCTTGCAGTATTTTCATGTAGCAGTACTGTGTGCGACCCATACAGATGCAGGAATAGAGTCGTAACTATAAAGCCTTCACCATTTGCTATGATTCCTCTTTCCAATATCTCAAAGGAAAGGAGACATTTCACAGGGAAGGAAACACACAATGAGATCAAGAAACTTGGCCAGAGTCAAACGCACGGTTGAAAGCAGAGAGAGGTCCCCTAACCACAGAGGCACAGTCCTGATCCAAAGGTGGTCAGAGCACAGCAGCCAGGAGCACCAGGAATGTTTCAATGTGTTTTTCCAAGCCCTAATAACATCTCACCCAGCATCTCTCAAGTCACTTCTTAGTTACACTTTGCAAACAGAATCAAACTTCTCTGTCAGCAGCTAAACATCACTGACCCCTCAGAGTCCCCACTAATTTTGATTTTGTTTATCCCAGGCTCAGGCAGCATGCTGAGGGCAACCACAACAAGCCTCCTTGTAGCTTGCTCCTGCCCAGCAAGCCCATGCAGTAGCTGAGAAGACAATGATGGTAACTGCTGCTGCTCAGCCCCCAGGACAGGCATTGTCCTGCAATTTTGTAGTCTCCTCCCAGAAACCGAAAGTCAAGGTATGCGTGCCCTGCAACACGTAGGGACAAGGCTCCAAGTATGCAATTTCTGTTCACTCTACTTCCAGTGGTCTTAACATTATCTCTGGGTTAGAGATAGACTTTTTCTTTCTTAAACTTTGCTCATCTGTCAAGTCTCATTGCCTGACATCAAGGAGATCAATCTGCCTTCCTTAAACACAACTCCTGGCTCTTTTGAGAGGCTTCCCTTTTTAGATGTTGGCCTCCTAAGTTCCTCTCCACAGCCTGTCTCCCCTGCTGCATCCTTCAACAGATTTTTTCAAATCAGAACAGACAACCCATGTAGGCTGACATGCTTTTTGCAGTGCTCGCTGCTCACATCTGAATGTTGCTGCCCAATCTGCAGGCATTCCTGGGCAGCACAGCAGAGGAGAGCAGGGACCAGAGCTGTCTGCTACAAGTGTATAGGCATACACGTGGGGAAGGACACTTTTTCTGTAGTCAGTAAAAACGACATGGGTGAGGAAATTCCTAAGTATTACTGCCAGAGAGTTTTAAGAATGAGGACCAGAATTTGTCTGTGGGATTTTAAAAAAAAATTTAAAAAATTAAAAAGAAAGAAAAACAACACAAGACAGAAAAATGTCGACAGAAAAATAACAACACCCGCAGATGTTATCAGAATCTGCCCTCTCTCTCTTTTGGAGATTTTTCCTTAGAAAGAAAACACATTTCAGTGTGTGAACACATGACCTGCTCTCCCTTGAATGCCGAATTTTCAGAAACATCATTCATCTTCCTCGATATTCCTCCTCTGCCTGAGGTGAAGTCAGTCAGCTCTGCATGCCTGATACTGGTAGTTTTGCCTTAACCTTAAAAAGCAGTTGAAATAAAATAAAAGTTAAGCTCCAATTCCACACAGGTATTTCGACTTTATGGGGAGTTACCCATTAGAGAAAACTGTGACCTGAAACAGCTCTCCTTTGCTCTTCCCCAGTCCATTCCCAAGCCCACTGGGGATATGTGAAAGAATACCTTAGTTACTCCAGTCTAAGCTAAAAGTGCATTTAAAATCAATCAAGGTAATGTGTAGCCCCACTCGAGGGCAGAATCTCAAATCGGAATATTTATTACTGAGCTGTAAAGCTCTGTTTTCTCAGACTTTGTCAGAAAGGAGATATTTGAATGCCAGTAGGGACATCAGGCTCCATCTCTTTATAGACCTTGGGTCAGGAAAGGATGTAAGTACATCATCAGCTTTAGCCCTGCTGACTTAAAGGATAGTTAAGTACATATTTTTTTCTGTCATGAACAGGAAATATGTAGTACGATATTCATCTTAGCTGCAAGGGGAATATGCAAACTCACTTATACAAGCACCTAGCTCACAGTAAATGGTAGGTGCAGCTTTTCTTGCACTCTAAGCTATGATCAACAGAAAAGAAACTGGCCAGAAGTGAAGGGTGGGATCAGCCTACTGAGATTTTTGTTCAACCCAAATGTATGAAAGTACCATTTTATTATGCCACACAGCAAGAACCATCCCAGACATTTTTCCTGATGGAAAAGGACCTGGAGATACTGGATGGCATCTGGCTGAACATGAGCCAGCAGCATGCACAGGGGACCAAGAAGGCCAGTGGCAACCTGCCTTGTATAAGGAATGGCATGGCCAGCAAGACCAGGGCAGTGATTGTCCCTCTGTACTTGGCACTGGTGAGGCTACATCTCAAGCTCTGTCTTCAGTTTTGGGCCCTCACTGCTAGAAAGGCATTGAGGTGCTGGAGTGTGTCCAGAGGACAGTGAAGCTAGTGAAGGGTCTGGAGCTCAAGTTTTGTGAGAAGCAGCTGAGGGATCTGGGGACGTTTAGTGTGGAAAAAATGAGGCTCAGGGGAGAACTTCTGGCTCTTTACAACTACCTGAAAGAAGATTGTAGCCAGGTAGTGTTTTGTCTCTTCTCCCAGGTCATAGGTGACAGGACAAGAGGAAATTGTGCCACAAAAACTACATATTAGGGGGAAAAAGTTACAGAAAGGGTCGTAAAGCATTAGAGCAGGCTGCCCATAGAAGTGGTGGAGTCACCAGCCCTAGAAGTGTTCAAACAATGTGTGGATATGGCACTTGAGGACATGGTTTAATGATGAACATAGTGGTGGTAGTTCTAGGCTGATGGTTGTACTTCATTGTCTTAAAGACCTTTTCAAACCTTAATGATTCTGTGGTTCTATGACCTCTCTCTAGGCTTATCAGTCCTAGGGTGCCTAGGATCCCAAAGGCCCAGGCTCAGGCAGATGTATCCTGCTCAGGAGTGACCCAGCCCACCCATGCTCATATAGGACCATTTCCAACAGGAAGAAGAGCCAGCATGAACAATGAGGGGAAGAGCAGAAGGGACCTACTCTTATTTCTAGAGCCATCCTACCTGAACCATGGTGTTGCCCTAGGAGAAGTGTCCCTCAGGTGGAAGTGCTCACCACGGCTCCCACTCTGCACAACATGACCCTGCTGAGGCAGCTGTAGTGCTGCAAGACCCCATATTTCAGGGAAGGGCAATGGAAGGAGCAGGGACCTACAGCCCTGCCAGGTGACTGATGACCCATGCTGACCCATGGCGATGCCACTTCTGCCGCAATTCCCTCTTGCTCACATCTCTGTAGAAAGCCCTGAAGGGAAAGAGACTCTGGAAGAGATGACAGGGTCTGCAGGAAGAGACAATGAGAGGATGTAAGACAGCAGGGAGGGGAGGAGGAGGCAGTAGTCAAAGCATACACCTGGAAGTCACCAGGTGCCACTGCACTGTGAAATCTACTGGTCAGTTTTATTTTCAGGGTAGAGATGTGGCTCTCAGTGGGACACAGTCACCCTCTTTTACAGTCCCCAAAGTCACTGTCTATGGGCCTCTCTGGAACAGAGGCTGTAGTCCAGCTGCATTCAGCCTACACAGGAATTTTCAGGGTACTCCCACAAACCAATCACACACGTGCTCTGCAGTGATCTCTTGGTGACCAGGCACACTAGAAGCACTTACGAAACCTGTCCACTTCAGAAGAAAATTACTCCAGTTAGCACAGGAGAAGCAGGGAATTTTGGCATATGTATTCCCTAGCCACTTTGGAAACTCCTTCAGTTTAGAATGTGGTTGTCTGATATGCTCAGAATCTCCACCCTCCTTCTTATTCCACTTATTTTTCACTGAATTACAGGGAGGTTCTTTCCCCCTATCCTGTTTTCAGACAAGCTTCCTTTGGTCCTGCAGGGCCTGGCAGGTAACAGACCTCTTATGCAAACACACACTTCCTTTTCTCTCTTCTTTTCATCCCCAGACTTCAACATCCCATCACAAATCTATTTTACTGTCTAGGACTTTCTAGTCTCTCTGTCCTTCCCCTCAGGGCAAGTGTCCAAGAACAGACCAACACTCTTTTTCCACACCTAATTAGCTCTTGGTTTTTCTCCTCTGGAAGCTAGATAAGCAATGTTACAGTAACAAGTAGATTCACATAGACTAAAGCATGCGTGATATGGCTGTTTGTTACAGTGTGATGTCTCCAGTTGTCAAAGAAACATTTCTTCTCCATGAGATTAAAAAAACCAAACCAAAACAAACCATATCCAATATAATTAAGTACAGTCAGTCACCCTTAAAAAAAGAGAATACATGGAAAACAAATCTTGGCATCTGAATGTGAAGCTCTTAAGCAAAATATGTCAGTGCTTCAATAAATAAATATGAAAACCATACCACAAAACACTAGATGCATTATTAGTAGTATCTTTAATAACAGGAAAAAATATTAAAGTGCCATATTGTTTACAACACAAAATTAAAATTTTAATTTTAATCAGTCCTGTTTACCCAGCAACATTCTGATTAGCAGTCAGAGTTGATTGAACGGTGGAGGAGAGAAAACCCTGTCACAAGATATGCCACATAAAAGACTTCTGCACGAGTCAACAAGCAGTGATTTGAATATATTTCGTTTCTTCTCCTTTGGTGCAGGGAGTCTTCCTGAATATTTGCACGGCAGAATTGAAGTACACATTAGCTTGAAACAATGAAGAAGTAGGGAGGTACAGAACTGGATAAGAAATCCCAGGAAACCGTAGGCAATTGCTTCTTTATTATGCATATTTTGCTGCTGGAGCACATTATGCTCAGTCTCCTCAGGACAGGATTTTTTAAGAGCACAGTAAATAATGGCAACAACTAAAAATCCAGCACATCGAGCTTGATTTTCTTTCTTTTGCCTCATATTTAGCAGGGGGAGTGCCCTGACAGAGGCATGATTTTCTAGCACAAATCTTGAAGCACACAAGACAGAAGTAAGTTTCCCATTCCAACCCCTACTCCTTAATTCCTCCTAAAAAGAAAAAAAACCCGAACAGGTAGATGCGCAGAACAAATGACGGTAATTGACGTAGCCTGTCACACATATCTCCGTTTGAAGTGTTGCCCTTCTGCTGCACGGTTCGGAGAAGGATAGTGCCCTTCTCCTTCGTTATCCGCAGTGACAGGAGCAGCCCTGCCGCCACAATTATCCGCTGGTGCCTTCCAGGCATGGAGCTGCCCAAGGCACCTTCCTCCTGGGATACTTCCTCAGCAGGGAAGGGGTTCAAAGCTCAGCCGCATCAGTGTCTTTGAAGCATTCAGACGACATAAATCCACTGCTCCTGGAGATGAGCAATGTTAGGAAGCAAGCTGCTACGATTAAGCTCCTGCTCCAGAAAAAAAAAAAAATCAAATGCTGCAATCTTCCATAGCTTGATTAACTACATGCTTCATTAAAGCTTTCACTGCTGTTTAAGTGAGCTGTAAATGCCAGGAAAGCAGTGTTTTTTTGAATGAGACAGAGACAGTTAATGAATTTTTTCATTTTTTTCCCTCTTTCCTTTCCCCCCCCCACCATTTCCTTCTAACTAAAGAAAGTGCATTAAGTGTAAAAGGAGGGGAACGTGGATTTAAAAGTTTCATGTAGGGTTTCTTAGACAGTCAGCTCTGTTCAATGCTTTTGCACTGTGCCTTTCAGTAGTTCCCAAGGCTAAGACCACGAAGTGGATGTAGACTAAGCACTTGAAATAAGTTTTACCCCTCTGTTCTCAAATCAGAGAGAGTTAGTTTTACATTAGATAAACCTGGATTTTAAAGGGGAGGGAGATAAATCTGCTAAAAGAAGCTATAGTGGTGCAAAACCCTTTGAGCCATCCCCACTGAAGAGAGAAAGAGTTGATACCCTACACTTTCAGCCCTCTAGCACAGAAATCCTTTTCTTGCCTGCAACTGAGAAGAAACAGCCGCAAATAAATGGCCTTTCAGCTGTGGTCACTTCTGTACTTCACTCTTAAGTACTCCCAGTGCAGCAAACCAATCCTGTTGGATTACTACAGCATTGCTGCCTGCTCCTTTATGAGTCTCCTGCTGCTCCACAGCTGTTTCCTGGCTCCCTAAAGCCCACCTGCTCCCCACAGCCCCAGCTGCAGCTCATAAACTTACCCCAGGCACTAGGTGGGAATTAGCCCCAGCCCCCTGCAATTGCTGCTTCAGGGAATCACATGAGGCCTCTGTGCTTGCCCCACCTCACTCACCCTGCATAGAGACTCCTATGACCCAGCTTCAGAGAGAAAAGCCAAAGGCGGCAAGCCAGAATTTTCATTCATTTTGCGTGTTATCAGCAGCTTAAAATCCCTGCAAGATTCATTTTGTTAGCTGATCAACTGCTGCAGCTTCTGCAGTTATGTACATGGAGATTTCAGGCTGAGCTATTGCCAGTATTATCACAGGCTATTTGAGGAATCAGAACAACTGTACTGGTCACAGCACACTTTTTGTAATCTTTGTGAAAATATTCCTAATATACAAAGCAATAAAATGCAGTCAGTGATCAAAGCTTCAAAGATGCAGATTACGCTTTTACTCAGTATGCCAGCCTATGAAACCACCCTTTCTTAAATGAAATTTATGTAAATAAGACTGCCAATTCCTTGGGTTTTCTGACAAGGGAATGGTCTAATATTTGTAAGGAAAATCTAGATGCTGGGAGGATTTAGATTTAACTGTTAAGACAGCATTATGTCAAACTGAATGGGACCTCAGCATTTCATTGAATGTGACTTCTCGTTCATGGTACCAAGGTAACTACCGAAGTGCTCCCCAGAGCCTCCTTTCAGATTGCTGTACCAGGTTTTTCAAGCAATCCCTACTGAGGCCTGAGCCTGCAGTCAGCTCCCCTTCCCCAGCGGTGCTGGCAGCCACAGAAGGACCTGTGCAGTTTCACCTGGGTGAACCATCAGGCTCAAAGGACCAACAATTCAAAGTCCAGCTGGAGTAGGGGATGGAGGAATGAGCTGATGGAAACTCGATGAAGTCCTACACTAGGAACAGAACAACCCCCAGCTGGCTGAGTGCCCAGTGGATGGAAGGCAGCTTGAAAGAACAGGATCCACCTGGATCCCTGCATCCACTGAGTGGATCCTGTTGCAGTGCCTGTGTCACAGAGGAGGAAAGTCAGTGAGCATCAGGAATTGGAATGGCTGACCAAAAAGGCTGCAGAATCTCTGTTCTTATAGAGAACTCACCTGGACAAGACCTGAGCAACTGGATCTAACTTGTAAATCAATGGTTCTTTTAGCAAGAGGTAAGATTAAATACCCTCTAGAAATCCTTCCACTCCAAATAGTTCTATTTATTTCGAACTTGAGCTTCAGCAGCAGAAATACAGATTATTATATTTAGCTGTTTTCTTTATTTCCTCTACTAAGTGCTCTTTATTTGGAAGTCAAAGTACTATCTCCTGAACCATTAAAACAAAACCAAAAAAACCTGAGAAGTATACAGACTTCTGGACATGCACAAAGTAAGGATCAAAACTTCTTTAAGATTTTCTCTAAAACATTACCCTCAAACTAAGCATACCAGGTCTCGAGAGTTGTATATATGCTTTTTCCCCTTCCATAAAGTTGCCCTGGAAATTTGAGTCCACTTACTGGCCTGAGTCAACTGACCATTACTCTGTTATTTTGTACATGTGCTTCTATCAGATCAAAACCTGGTCAGGAGAACTCTAAAATCCTATCCTTTTCTACAGTACTGCTTTTTTGTTGCACAACCAGGGAAGTCCTGGAGGGAAAAAAAAAGTTTATAAGAGAAAAGCTACCTTCCTAAAAACATCTGGACATTGGTTCAAAAAACCTTTCAAGTATTTATGCACATTACATATTCACAGTATTTAAGGCCTAACATCAAACACTTAAATCACAATGCATATACATTTTAAATCTGAACTTAGATTACCAATTATGTATGATGAAAATAGCAATTTTGCTGCAAAACCCAAAAATTCTGCTTCTCTCCTCTCTGTTCGATTGTCAGACATATAAGTCAAAATGCTTCTACTTACTAACTCAGACCAAAGAAAAAGATGTGCATAAACTGGCTTAGTGACATTTTATTAAAGTAATTTTTCAGGTTTCATGCTCCCCCCCACACACACATATGTGCAAATTTCTTCTTCTGGCACTAGGCCACAGACCAATTTTGACATGGAAAACAGCTGTAGGAAAAAAACCTCAGAAATTATCTTATAAATGGACACATAATACATTACAGAGATCCCTTTAGTAGTCAAATGGTTCATGAACATTATACTTCATGTAATATCACAAATGCACAAAATATGCTTTCCATATGATTGCAAAAACAGCAGCGCTCTGGAGCCAAGTGCATGACTTAATATTATACTAATGAGTCTATTTCAGTGTAGTGGATTTTAATAAGACTTTAATAATACTGGTATGAAGCCAAATTACATAATGTCCCAAAATATGAAACAAAGCTTTGGTAGAGAAAATAAAAGCTCATTGAAGTATAACCACATTAAAAAAAAACAACAAAACAAAAACAACAAAACAACCAACCACCAATGTTATCTAAACAAAGCCATTAGGCATAATTAATTTTTAAAAATCAAATTAGAGAAAAGGAACTCAAATTTATTCCCAGATCTCAAGATAAAATTAAAAAGGATATTATTTTAGCCAACATTTATGAAAATGGAGATACTATGTCAGCACTGGGGAAACAAGCTAACACTAAGTACATCTTTTGGCGCAGATATGGATATGGGTTGAATATCTCCAATTGCTCTCAAAGGACAAAAAATTATTCAGTTACCTTACAGGTGGAGTTTAAGACTGAGCTGTGTTGGATTATCTAGGAACAGCTTAGACAAATAAAATTATTTTCTTTTACACATGAAAACACAGTGTAAAAGTCCCAGAGGTAAAGTGCCAAATTATTTACTCCCTCAAGCCCCTTCAATTCTGGAGTCTTGGGGAAAACAAGGATTTGAAAGCACCTGTAAAGCTCACTCAGGCATGGACAATTCTCAGAACAGCTTCCTCTCTCAACCCTCCCTAAGTATGGCAATGCCAGATAGCGATTAAAAGAAAAATCAGCATTTCCTTTGTTGGGTAACAAGCAAAATGCCACACATTCCTAAAGCTGTAAAACCTTTTAAATATTAGTGTTATGCTAGTTGGAAGACTAGCATTTGCATGGATAACATTTTTTGTTCTTTATTAAGATCAACTGTTAAGATCCACATATCCAACAAGGAGACCAACATCTATTAGCATATTCCACTACTGGCTACAAGTATTGCTGTTAAACTGAGGCTAAATCTGTGCTGACAGCCCATCAGAGCATGTGGTGATGAATACAGGAAGAATCAGAACAGTTTTCTTTACTTATATTGTTTCATCTACATGTCTCCACTTTTTAAGCAGTTTTGATAAAGGCATAAAAAATTTTTAAGTAGATTTAGATTCCACAGACAAGATGAATTGGATTTCTTATAATTCTACTTTAGCTACAGAAACCATTAAAAAGTTGCAAGTAACTTCAAGATGAAAGGCATTAGCAGCTTTTTAGAAAAGGATAATCACACTCTTCTAAAGACTTAATGAGACGTAATTCACAGAAGCTTTTGACTTGGTCTGCTGTTAATTGAATCAAAGTCGATGATGATCTTGTTACACTTTGGCTTGAATTCCCTAAAAAAAAAAGGAAAAATATATATATTTGTTAGTGAGTAGTTAAAATATTTTGCTTGCTTTAGTTCCAGCTAAATTTTTGAAGGAATAAAAAAATCTCAAAAAACACATCCTTGGATTCTCGTAGTTTTCTTCTCTATGGGAGCCAATTATAGTGCACCACACTGAGAGAAACCTGGATAAGAAAACTAAGACAAAAAGACACATGGGGTGGGTTACCCTGTATATTCTTCAGCTATTGGAATTTATAAATTACCCAGGAGTCAAAGGACTTTTACCAACTTAGCTGCAGGCGGTGGTATCATGTTACCAGGTCTGCGATTTTTGTTCATATATATTAATATTTCAAATATTTTAGGATATATTTAAACATCTAGATACAGACACACATATCCAGAAAAAATATTTAAATGTATACATATGCATATAAAAAAGATATTTGGAATACATTTCGATAATATTGATATTTGAACAATTTTTTTCCTGCCAAGTTCTAGAAAAACACTTTCAAGCTTTGTGTCAGCATAATAAAATATTTTTTGTGGAAGGGGAATAGATCACATTATGCCATACTGGGTAAAACCCAAACTAGTTAAGAGGGAATAATTTAAAAATTGTAACTTTAGAACTCTAAAATTAATCCTGCCAAAAAATGCTTCCTTTTATTATCATTACAGCATCTGCTACAGCAATTAGCAAGGAAGGTATACAGGGACTGAGCATATATTTTCCAGTCTACCAGTAAACAAAAGATTATGCAAATAGTGTGGATTTAGTGCCTAATTAAGCTCTGCAGTTCAGTTCAAGAGATTCATTAAGTACCACCTACACCCTCAGCAATCGATACAAGGATAAGTAACAGTCAACGCAGGAAAGCACATGCTGCTGACCACAGAAACTCTGAATGCTTTGTTCCGAGTAGCAATCTGAAATGCAAGAAACATTTCTCACCCTGGAGAAGTTACAAGATTTGACTTGCAAGAGAATGATTTATGCTTCTTAGTCAAATAGTCTTAGTAGACAGGAAATACACTGAAGGACTAAAACTGAATTTCAAGTACTGCTGTGTTTTTCCATGGATGTTTCTTAGCCCAGTAGGTATCTTTCATCCTAAAATTTTATCTGCCAGAATTGTTATGTTTGCAAATTTTTCAAAGTCTTTATATTAATACTATAAAACTTTTTAGAGTTGCAAAGCCTCCCTGACTACATAATTAGCCTCACCCACGGCATGTTACTTCTATCAAACTCGCTGTTGAACAGTTTGTCTTTAGGTATCTCTGTCAGTGTCTTTAAAAACCCCATTCTTGAAACATTTTTCAGATTATCATTACTATAAGGCAAGTATTCCAAGTTTTACCCTTTTCTCACCTAAAAGCCGACCAAAGAAGATTAACAGCCGTAAGTAGCAAGAATTAATTATAAGTGGCTTGTTTGACACTTTCCCAAACTGACTGCAACAAAAAGAACTGAAGTTTCAATAAGGATGGAGTAACCCAAAAAAACAACAAGAACAAAAAAAATCAGTTAGTTGTTTCAGTCCAACTCATCTGATCACAGGATAATTCAGGCTGCAAGGGACTTTAGGAGATCATCTAGCTCTACCTCCTGCTCAAAGCAGGGTCAAGGAAGACTCTCCTGAGTACAATGTAACAAATGTAACAACCACCCCCTTGGCAATTTCACTTGCATTACCGGAAGAAAATGAGTCATGGACCATTTTCTCATACAAATATTTCAAAATTGAACTTTAACCACACACAAGACAAAAGAATGGTGCAACAGTCTGTCAAGCCAGTCCTACAGAGTAAGCCATCTACAAACACTACAGAGGAATAAAATACTACATGACTGAAAGAAGGAAGTTGGTCTCTAAATTCCCCCTATCTCTGAAGTTGGTCTCTTTCACGCACCCCTTCTCTTCCATTCCAGAGTAAAAATAAAGTTAGTTCTCTCACCTATATATAACACCTGCCAAATCAAACATCCTTCGTGCAGCTGTCATTTCTGTAGTGTCATGATATTTGTCGGACATGAAAATAACTTCCTTTATGCCTAAAGAAGTCATATAGAAAACATGTTAGAATGACACTGAAAAAAAATAGTAATGTCTGGTGCACAAAATCAGAAGAGGCAGCATTCATGCACATGCTCTACAACTCCTTGGTACACCTCTACTCACAAATGTATGCTGTGTAGAATTGCTGAATGATCTTTGCCTAAATCACTTAGGCAGGCAAGAAATATAAAGGCTTCAAAAGAGAATTCACAAGCATTTCACAGCTGATCAACATCTTCCTGTGCTTGCCAGACAGCATGAATATCAATATAGTGCAATTTAGTGCTGACCTAAGTGCATAAGGAAAAGGATGAGTGACTACATTGAGAGCAAGCAACCAATCTACCTTGAAGACCATTTGATTTTGACTCTATAAGTAAGAGAATTGTATGAAGCACAAAGGCAGAATACCATCATCTTTCCCTCTTCACCCCTCTTGAGTTCAAACCATACTGAACCAAAATAAAGAAGTGTTCTGTTTACTGCTTTCTTCTTATATTCCTGTAGCCATTAGTAGTGAGAGACACTCCCCAGAATAGCAATCCATGCTGGGACTGCATGACTTCACTCAGTGAGCAAAATACATGCTACTTTAAGCAGAGATTTTTACAGAACTGAAGCCTGCTGCAGACACTGCCTATTCTCAAAAAAGGAGACACATTTAGGCCAGCACCCTCACTGCAGTGGCACAGGTTTATAATAATTGTAATGAAAGACATAATTAAAGTAGGATCATAGAAATCTTACTACATTTATGAGCAAAGATATTTTAAAATCTTCAGATATCTAGCATGCATCACATTCAAATTAAAATTTCATGTATATACTCCCAACAGACCTTTTGTCATGCAGAAGTTTATTTCTTTCTGCCCTACTCTATTCAATGTGCCAGACCACAGTAAAATTGACAGTAATTATATGCAAAGCCTGTGTTGTTCTTCGGCAGCTCCTGGTCTAAGAAGTTACAAACCTAAATTAGAATCACGTTTAGAATCACAGTAGATGCAATTAGCACTGGAAAAATTTGGCACCATTCAGATGCAAAAAAACCCCCACAAGTAGCATCTTATGAGGTTGACAGTGCAATTAATTTAGATCTAACATCAGCAATTTAACATCAAATACATCTATTAGAAGATACCAATGAGCAGGCAGCACTGCAACCCTGAAAAAGCAAGCTGGCACTACTGCTTACCTGCCTGGATGATGAGCTTTGCACATTCATTACACGGAAATAAGGCAACATACATGCTGCAGCCTTTCACATCAGCGGAGTTTTTGTTCATGATGGCATTCAATTCGGCATGGCACACTGATTAAACAAGAAACAATTCATAATACTGATCATTAAAATAAATCGGTCAAACTAAAATTAAAGTGTTACAATATAGCTGCTTACATCTTTTCAAAGGCAAATAGCCTGCACAGCTTATCATAAAGGGCAGAGAAAGAAATAAAAGCAGAAATACCAAGATCAATGAAGGTCAATTGTTCTGACCAGGCTGCCGATTAGTAATGATATCATTAAGTGCATTAGCAGTGCCATTTGCTAACACCTATTGCAGGCAACAAAGCTGTAGGCTGTGGGCCAAGCCATTGCAACCACCCTTAGTGAAGCAATATCTCACAGCTTCACAACTCTCTGGAGTATCTAACTGCCAGTATGAAACAGCTCATTTATGTGTTTACATGCACAGATAGGAACAGTCTTATGGCTGTAGGAGCGCGCTGTGCGCTCTTAAAGGCGGCAGAATCGCCAAGTAAAACTGAGCAGCTCTGTCCTCTGGGCCTCAGAATGCCTCAGCGCTGCTGCAGGATTCTCCCACCCCCAGAACACATAAGACACACTTGGCCATAAAAACATCCAGCTTTAATATTAGAGTGACTTTACTGCTTATTAAAAGGTGCCAGACTTCATAAGCAGGAAAATAAAGTCCTGTATTTCTCCATGGATTTGAGACAGGTCAGGTAGCAATGGACCATCCTGCCTTACTCCACCATAACACAATAGCTCTTTCTGGACAGACAGCACCTTAGGGTTTCACTGTTTATAAGGTACACATGAGCAGATTATCTAATGTGTTACCAGCACAGCTGAGCAGAGTGCAGTTTTTGTGTCATCCACAATCAAGCTCTGAAAAAAACATAAGGATCTCTGCGAGAACTTCCTGTTTACTCCTAGGAATAACAGCAAGTTGCATAATTTATATACCTACCTACTAAGCAACTGCCTGCTGCCCTGACCTCTTAAACAGATGCTGAAGTGTGGTGTGGGTTTGAGATCATTTAGAGACCTGCATGTGCAGACCTTAAGAGGTTTTCCACTGCTTGTTTTGAAGAACAGACTTTTTTTAAGTAGTTTTCTTCTCCCTTGTGCCCATGTGAAAATTAAAACAGACCAAGTTTCACAGCACAACTTCATAGTAAACTTGGTGCTATATGCTGACCTCTGTGTGAATGATCTCACCACACAAATAACTGAGTGCAGTACCTTCGACACGCAGGAATCATTGCTGAATGGAAATGTTTTCCATATGCGCTAAATGTCTACATGGAATTTTCTATACAACAGCTAACGCACTACAAATTTACAGCCTAACTTACAACACACAAACTTTCCCATGCAGGCAAGTCACCAAAGACCAAACACTTGCAAAAGAAAGCTCAGTATTGGCTTCTACCACGCCCCTGTTATGCTGTCCACATAACCAGTAAAGCCAGAAACCAACACAAAAATAGGAAACTGAAAAAGAAAAAAAAACCAACCAAGAGCCAAGAACCATCACATTAAGGTTTCTTTCATTATTTTTCACTGTTTCTATTGCTACTGTTATTGGGTCACACTGTATTTTAAATATATGCCATTAAATGTATGAGAAATGCAGTTATATGAACCTATACATTTAGAAAATCCAGAAAATATGCTGAACTCCAAGTATATTACTAAGTTGCACCAATCTTATAAAGCCTTTACAATAAATAGTCAGAGAATTATTCTTCTGAAGTGACAGAGGATTGAGTAAAAGAGTGATATGGTTTCCACAACTGGAAGTAGGGGTTATGTCAACAGGACAGAAACATCACTTTTAAGTTTCCTTGAACAATATATTTATGTTCTAGGCAGCAGAAGGCCTCCAGAAAGAAGGATCATTTCAAAGGCTCCAAAAACTAAAAAATAAACAAAACTAATTCCTTCAGTAAATATTTTTCCTTCACTAAAACTCAGAAATCTTCAGCCGTAAAACCAGACAAGTTTCACTATTAGTACTGCAACAAGTTTCCTTCCTGCACTAATGAGAGAAAAAGGTTCTTTTGGCAGACTTCTACAAACTTTCAAAAACAAACCTCTTTCCAAGCGAAAACAAGATCAGGCCAAGAATAACTTATAGAAGAGAATCAGTTGGAGCAAGGAAAAACCATAAATTTTGCCTCCTGACCATCTTCACACAATATGAAGTTAAGAAAAAGTACAACTATCCCATGTGGACAGAAGACACAAAGACAATAAGAAACAGACTAATCATTCCAAGACAAAAAGTACTTAAGTCTACAACAAACCCAGCAAATTTTAATTTCAAACAGAAAATGAGGTACATTTTTCATGTGTCTAACCAAGTATTTATTACTGAACTTACTGCAGAAACTAGTATGGACCAGAACCTTGCGCTGATTCCAGAAGTAATTTTCCATCCAGTGTTACTTTTTTAGTCTACTGGGCTATTAAATACCAAACCATTTTGTCTCAGTTGCTGTGATTTGAAAGTATATTCTGGGGAACTATCATTACATGTGTCTTTGTTTTATACATCTCCCTACAAATCTTCTACTTATAAAGCGCTATTATGCCAGATGGTTCTTAAGAAGATGCTGGCATCAGAGAAGTATTTTAAGCTTTGTCCCATCACTCTTAATTCCCTCTTTTTCATATTCACCTCTCTCTGACAAACAGGCATTGACCAGGTAAGGTAGGTTCTGTAACCGCCAGATTTTTCTTACAGACCTGCCCAGCTTTTTGAGAGAGAAAACAAACCCAGAAGTCCAAAATCCCTCTTGTTAATGACTAACTAGTTTACATTTGGGGTGTTATGAAGCTAAGCTGTTAAGAGTTCTTGCTAATAGTTACAAATTGTCCTCTCTGAGATAGTAAAAAGCAAACTTAAAATAACCTTTCACAGGTGCACAGTATTCAGAACTCTGAAAACTGTATCTTTAAGCAGACTAGTAAAACTATGAATTTTTACAATACCCTACGAAGGGCTCCAGAGCTTTTTTTTTTTTTAATTTTTTTTTTTTTTAATTCACATATAGCCAACATAATATCAAGTCCACAACACTGGTTTCCATTCTGGAAAAGCAGCTTGAAAAGTATTCTCAAAAGGCTTCATTAGTTGAAGAAATAACTATGCAACAAGAAGTTAAGTGTGTACTCTGACATTTCTACCACCTGCTACTATGTTCATAAGGGGGGGGGAAAAAAAAGGAAAAAAGCCAATGAATGACTGCTTCATTACTGGTAGTATTAATTGCTAGTGTTTCTATCTCTTCTCATTGCATGCTGGTTTGTGTTGGGTAGCTGGGGTAGTACTCACCCTTAAGCTCACCTGTAAATAAGAGACCCCTGCTTACCCTATAAATGGTAATTTTTCAGGATTGAACACTTAACTCAAGCATGTTCCCACTGGGTTGCAGAGCCAGAAGTACTCTTCCCACATTCTAAACGTGTTCTGACTAGCAATTTTATAAGACTAGTCTAAGTGTTTAATGCTGTTTAAAGGCTCACATGCTTGATGAAGAGCATGCTAGGGACCACCACAACTTTAAAGACCCTTTAAAGAAGCAATCAGAGGAAGGGCTAGGGAGAATGACTTTTTTTGGTGCTACTAATTACTAATTGAGCCAGACTAAGAATTTCGTTATCCTTTACTTGCTGGAACTCTGACACTGAACACAGCAAGAATCCCAGAAGGTATCAAAACATTAATTTAAGGAATGGAGTCTGGAGTGACAGCTACTGGGGGGCAGTGGTTGATGGATCTGGAATTTGTAGAATGACATCTACTTTTTTCAACCTTTTTGAAAGCATAGGGATGGTTGCTCGTCACTTCATTAAGGGCAGGCAGGACACTGATGCTGGGTTGGCACTGTCCTTAGCCCCTCCTGCTGTTCTCTCTCTCTCTCTCTCTCTGCGTGTGAGCTGGAGAAGAGCAGCTGGTCAGGGCACAGAGGCAAGGATAACAGCAGCAGATTTGTTGGGAGTCCTAGCCTCTTCAGACTGCAGTAAGAAAAATGGAACCCCAGCCTCACTGCTTTCTTCCATGAATAACGAGAACCAGGAAGTGAAGATGGGAACCACTCAGCCCATTTATGAACATCACAAAACTTGCTGGGTCAGACCAGAGAAGCCCCTCTCAAAACCTGAGCAGCATTAGCTAACCCACCCTATTTCTCCCATCCTGCTCCAAGCTGGTTCTACTCCTAGCAGAACTATAGCAGAACATCTACTTGCTTCTTAGAGAGTAAGTAGAACAAGAAGAATTGCTCTTTCTAAATATCCAAACTTTCTACAGGTTTGATGTATGACACCAGAACTGGACAAAAGTCCATGCAGGACAAGAGTGAGTGGCTGTAAATGGAGACCATCTCCTATAAATCCCCTTCCCAGCTGAAGCCTCATCTTTGCACTGCCAATTGGAGAGAGAGCAACACACTTCTTCAGAGTGCCTTATCAAATTTTGTGCTGTCAAAATAACAGCTTCTATAAAACTAACATTTGCCTGAATATTGTTGAGTGCTCATTTCTCTTAAAAATTGACAAAAAAGCTCATAATCCTAACACAAGGAAATGTTGATAACAGTTTGTTTCATTTTACACAGCAGGTACTGTTCAATTAGAGCATACTTTTTGCCACAGCACATATTTTATCATATTTGAACCTGTATAAATATTTGTAAGCATACTTAGTCAATATTTTCTGTATTGCTCAGAGGTTTTAAAATTTGCCAGTCATTTTAATTTAAAAATCCTTAATTAGAGATTGGTTGTCAAATGGATGTTCTTAGATTACAGTGGAGACAGAGGGCATAATAGGAGCACGGCAACTAGATTTAGTGGGAAGATTTGCGTTAATAGGAGAAAAATGCAGTATTTTAAATGACTGGTGAGAGGAAACTGAGCATCAACAAATCCTCAGATTCATCTAACAGAAACAGAGGGCACACTTTTGACTCTGAAAGACAGAATTTTGCCTAATTATTAAGAAGCTTCTGCACACAGTACTGAACACAATGCTTCAGTAAGAGTTTTTTAATAATGTCTTAGTAAATGTTTAATAACATCTTAGTAAAACTGGCCTTCCATTTCTCTCAAATGCACAGACACATCCCTGCTGCTGTCACTGGCTGGCAGCCTGGAGCCAGATCCAACATAAAGACAAAATCCTGATTTTGTGCTGCGAAAAATGGCACTCTGCAAAACACTCTGTGCTTTCTGATGTAGGCTATACTGTTCAAATATACACCACAACCACAAGCAAGAGCCTTTATCCACTTCAAGAGTCTCATAAGAATGTACAGTATCAATACAGGTGATCCACATCATTATTCCTGTAATATCGAAATGCCTTGCAAATGCTTGCATCCTCTAAGGAAAGGTGAACTCTAGCTACCACATTTTGATGCCTTTTCCCAGTAGCAGCTCAGGTTAGACCTGGATTTCTTAATCAAGCACAATACTGCCCCTAACAGTGAGCTGAGCAGAACCCACTCTTCAGGTGTGAGATAGATACATAGTATATCGCAGCAGACACAGGTAACCAAGACAGTGGTGAATTTCAAACCAACAAGTTTCAAGATACAGCAAAATTCGAGAGTGACAGGACTTGTTTAACTTCACAACAGAAGCTCAAAAGGTAACTGTTATCAGCAAGTGCCCAGGGAAGGAGGAAGGGTTAACAACAGTGAATATGAAAAGCTAAAAGAACATTACTGGCATGCACAAGAACCTAAAAACTAACCACAGATAAATTTAGGGTGGAAACTGGAAGATTTTTAGCCATGAAACAGTGACTCTGATCAGAGCTGTAGGGTCAATGCATCCATCAGTTTTTCTGGAGGTCAATAAATTTGTTATAGGATCACGGAACACTGTTCTGCAAAGATTGCCTCTGGGTCCAATCTCCTACTATGTCAATGCTACTAAACACAGACAGGGCCAAGGACTGACCCCTGGCTCTGAGGCCAACTGGCACAGACTGACTCGTGCTTATCTTAGGGTTCTATCAGCAACACACTGCCCTCAGCCCTGGGTTTCCTCAAGCTCTACCAAGTCCCATGACACCACACAGTTATTTTGTATGTCTCAGTTCAAAGTGCATAAAGAAGAGAGAAGACTTTTATGTAGCCCACCAGAGAGGGATTTTCAGAGCATGAAACAGAGTATGTGTTGCATATCTGCCAGTATGGCCTGAGGGAAGGAGAAGGGCTAAGCATACCATCTCAGCAGGCTTTGTATTATAAGCCTACACCTGATGACTTTTCTTGCAGTCTTTTTTCCACCCTGCCCTCCGGAGCGCCACTGGAAGAGCAATACTGAAGCTTTGTTCTGGAGAAAGCTAGTCAGAGTGGTGCAAAACATGGGAAGTGAGCTAAGCGTTTATGGCTAACCCACAAGAGTACCCAAGACCAGGTGGTCAGCACTCAGACCCAACCCCAGACCTTTTCTGTATCACCAGAGATGCATGAAGTAGAAGACATCTTCCAACTTAGTGTGGTGGTACATGCACAATTACCATCAGCTTCATCTAATAAGCTACATTGCAGTGATGAAAGTATCATCATTCCCATGATTAGCTAATGCAGCACACAGTAAGATTGTACTGTCTCTGAACAAGCCAGTCAGGAAAATGCAAGGATAAAAAGTTCAATTTACACAAATGCTTGTGATGATTAGCAAAAGGAAAAAGGAAAAATGACAGTTTAATGAGATTTTAGAAGCAATTCTATGTGTTGCTGCATCTACCAGAATTTTTTTAAGCAGAAGATTTTTTTTTTATAAATACTTGTCTGGTCTGTCAACTGTGCTACCAAGATTAATAAGAAATTGCTAGAGTTTAAATGATCTGTGAATTACAAAATAGGTTGTTTATTCATCACAGCAGACACTTTGTGTTATAAAGTTGTGATTTTTTTAACGAGGGGAAGAGTAAGATAATGGGAGGAAGGGCAGTAGTTAGACCAACTCCTGGAGATCAATTCGGCACTCCAAGCTGTTACTAGTTAGCTTATTTTTTAAACATCACATGCTCCACATCTTCTGCAGTCAGAGTTAACAAAATTTAAAAAATTCTCACATCATCTTGTACAAAAATTCCTCATAGTACTTTTAGTTAAACTGGTCAGCTTAGATTTGAGTGCCTGGAACATGCTCGGATGCCAGAGACCACCCAGGCTGATTTTAGCTCAGAACTGAGACCTTACAGCAGCATAAAGATTCAACCAAAATCAATATTCTGTTTTCACTCTTTATATTTAATCAATGGGCTAACACTTTTTTCCTCACCCTATAAATAAAGAGCAGTCATACTAAGTTGTACCATTATGGTCACATCACTAAATGTAAAACCAATAGTTCAGAGCAGACTTCAAATCTGGCAGGAGCAGGCTTCAAATTTGGCCCTATATTGGGAATACACATTACAAAAAATAATATAGAATGGTCTCCAGTTTAAGAGTTACCATTAGAGGTTTTATAATAAATTGGTGAAGTGAACAAGGACAAAGTACTGGGGTTTTAAGAAGTCAAAAATATCAAACTGATGAATTATGTGCTGAGCCACTGCATATCATCTTTCACTTCAATGCTATAGAAAACCAAAAACTGGTTTTTAGAATGACCTCTGAGTGAACTCAGGCTATGTCAAAACTCATGCAAGTTTAATTTCTCTATCACCAATTGTTAAAGTTACAAGTAAGAAACAGAATTAGTAGGCAGAGATAAATATTGGTCACTGAAAGAGTATTTCTCTGCAAAAGGTGAACTCCGGTGCTGACTTTCCCTCACTCATGCAGGGAGAAGGAAAATTTCCCAAGGCTCTGGTTCTCTCTTTTGTGCTTCTCTGCCCTGCCATTCCAGAGCTCAGGACAGTCTGAGATGCAGCACAGGATGAAAAAGCTCCTGTTTTTCTGTGCCTGTGGCTTCTGCTGCATTGGTGACACACAGAGGCGTGCAGCAGGAGCTGGAGTGGGTACGGAAGGATGAAAGGGTACTTAAAGAAGCACAGGGACTGTATGGCCTCTTACCAGTCCTAACCAAGGTTTCTTCCCCACATCAACCACTGCAGGCCACAAGGCAGCTCTTAACTCCATTTCCACACGTGGCAGATAGTACTTGTGGTGTGAAGCCTGAGGCAGCCCAGCCTCCTTGGTTCCTGTAAACCACACCTGATCCACAAGAGTCAGCCCTGCTGATAGGTCCACCAAATTTCACAGAGGGCCCTTTAAATAACACCTACAGAGGAGCAAACTATGCCTATTGCAAAGACAAAGGCAAGATCTAAAGCAGCACTCAACCACATTTATCATGAAACCATCCTTGCTCTTCATTCCTTTCGTCCATTTAGTAAATGGGAATCAAATCAGAGGCTGAAATAAACAATGAGAGTCACCTCATCCATAAAAGGGTAGACCCACAGCACACAGACTTCAAGACAAATATTCAGCTTCTTCATAGTATATATAACCTATGCCATCAACACCTGAAATGGAAATTTCCCACAACCAATTATAATTTTAATAACTGTATTTTAGACCCAATTACTTGTTTTGCATATACACACTCTGTAATTTCTGTGGAGACAAACACACAGGAGTAGCAATCATTTGCAGACACTGCAACTGTGTGCTAATGAGCTGCTTCATATTTACAGGCTTTCACTACTCAGTCCAAAATGGCTAATATTTATGAACCAATTTCACCAGGAAGTCAGTCATTCAAAAAGACTGTAATTTTTATCCTGGTGTACCACATATGGGCACATTAACAATATCAAGTGAGTGGAAGAAAAACTGATCGATACTTTACCAGCTGAACTTTCACAGATAACAGACATCACAAGTATAATCTGTCAACCACAAGAAGCCTTACCATAAGGATATTTTGTGTCTAGTCTATTTGCTCCTGTTCTTGTCCAGGGTAGTACATCATCGCTACAACCATTAGGCATCCCATTGTAGCCAATTCCAACAATCTTGTTTTCTGAATTTACAATGCAGGCACCAACCTAAATAAAACCACATTTATATAGTATCAACAGCATGCAAAACAACGTGTCAACAATAAAGATGAGACATGAATAGTCAGTCCTACAATTTTCATTTAAGATATACAAGCTTCACCTATTATATTAGTTACGCCATCTAGTGAGCGGAGCTACAATTGTACATAACTGGTGGGGCTTTGAAATAAGCCAGGGCAGATGGAACCCCTTTGGTCATGCTGCTCACATCCCAGCCTGCCAGCACTGTTCCCTGTCTGCTTATGAAATGAGCCTAGTTCAGGGATGTCCTGGAGTAACTTTATGATGCCTGTATATCCCCAATCGTCTGTTCTGTTTATATTGGATATTGAGCTCTGCAGCTTTAAGACTGGTTCCAAGAGTGAAGGGGGAGAGAAGAGGTGCAGTTTGTTATCAGAGTCTGCACTTGCTCCCCCGCATCCTTCACACAGACTGCGTTGTCTGCACTGGACAGCAGGACAGAGCTCTCCTTTGCTCTTGGTTAGTTTTTCTGGCTAGCTGTTTCAGTTCACGCAATGTGTTTATCAATCAGCCCTTGGGTAACAAAACTTTAGCCCCAAGTGAATAGCCTTCAGAGAGCTAAGTGCCATAATGTACAGAAGGAAGTGAACAGATTGTTTTTCTGGGATTTGCATCCTGATTTTTTTCACACAAAGGAAGTCTAACAGGATGACTGGATCCTGCAGAATAGCATGTTTCAGGAACTGTATCAATCACCTCAAATTAAGAGTGAACAATATTGAACAAAGGTACATGAAACATGTGAAAAATGGGAACAGACAGTGAAGCATAGGGAACAGGCGATCCTGAGGGAGGAACAAACTAGGAGAAAACACCACTCAACACAATAACAAACAAATACTCTTACAGGTGAGGAAAAAAACTTGTAAAATGTTGCATCTTAAAAAATTACAACCTAAAACTTCCAGCAATTTTATCCTCCTCTAAAAGTGACACTATCTACAGGAAAAAGGAGACAAAATGCACGTGTTATTTTAACTTGCAGATGAAAAGATGACTTATAAAACTCCAAGCTACAAACACACGCAGAATTATACATATGAGGTCAGGCCCAATAAGAGAATTTTTGTAACAGAAGGTGCTGACTAGGTTAAAAACTGAAGAGCTATACACTGAAATAACTTTTATTAAGAAATCCCTGAAACTGCTATGAGTACATCTGATTCGATATGCAATATAGACTAGGTTATTTTATTACTATATGTTGCATTCTTACCTGAGAGCTTGGATCCTTGCTTCTTTGTGCTGACAGAAAAGCTACTGCCATAAAATATTCAGGCCACTCCAAATAATCCTCTCTTTTTTTGCAGGATGCTTCACTGCTGAAACTATAGTTTATAGAAAAAAACAGCCATCAGCAAACACCACAGACCTAGAGTTACTATAAATTGTATTATTTTAATGTGCACAAGTTTAAAGTAACCAGGACCAGAATACGGCTAAGACCACACATTCACTAATATTTTGATAGTAAAACCATCAGTCTTAAGTGCTTTCCAGGAACTTATACATGCAACATTTCCTTTCAAGGAAAAGGCATCCAAGCAAGGTTGCATATTTCATTTTTAGATAAGAAGGCTGAGATATTCAGAGCACTGAGCAATTCAAAGACAGAGCAATTTATCCTTTATAGATAACACCTTGTATATTTCTAAGGTTCAGGCATATCATGTATTGCCATTCTTCTCACCCAAACAACATAATCTTTTTTATGATGACTGTGATAACTGCCAGCCTCTAATCTAAGTTATTTTGTACTTCTGCCTATGACAAGTGCTCTGTAGCTTCCTATTTGGTAACTTCCTCTGCAGGCATTAATTTCTGACCATGCAGTTATCACCGTAAGTTTACCTCTTGTTATAACATTTACCATCAAAGATCTGAGGCCATTCCAACAGTTCCCTGCTAATTTTCTCTTGAGATTTTGTCTTATGAAAGCCTTCTGAAAACTGACAGGAGATCGGTTCAAGAACTTTTCCTTTAGACAGAATATATTAAAGTGCCACAAAAGGTTGCTTCTTTCCTTTCTGTGAAGGGTATATTTGGGGGAAGGAGGAAGGAAAAAAAAGGTGATACATAATTTTCTCTTGTCTGCTTATGGGTGAAAGCCTGCTTTAACAATGTAAGACACAACAGGGGAATTTCTGTGCTTTTCAGCTCTAAGAAAAGAAAGGCAGACATCCCTCTCTCCACACACATATTTAAGCTTTGGAAATTTCAAACAAAAGATCAAATTGAAAGAAATTTCCCCTTTCTCACCTATCATTGCTACAACTTGAAAACCAAACCAATGGAACATCTCAAATACAATGATTAGCCTACCAAAATACAAGCGGCACAGTACTTTTCTTCTTGCGCTCCTCTTACCAAAGACAACAGCTTAAGACCAAGATACCCTTCTTGTGATGTACAGCCATGCAGAAAAATATATCACAGGTAACTGCAGGCAGCAAGACATCTCCTAGCAACACTAGTACCAGCACTTTCAGAAGACAAACATTAGAAGGCAAGTGTTTAGTTAATCATTATTTTTATAACTAAAACAATGTATTAGAGGCTTGCAGTTAGCTTGCCATAAAGAGGTTACACTGTTTGAGTGAAAACAATGCCAGCACATGATAAAACTGTACTTTAGAAACCTACAAGGTGCTATTTACCAAAGATAAATTGCTGGTTTTGAATAGTCTGTATGTGGCACATTACAAGATAGCAATTTTGGCTTGTCCTTGGAATGAATGAGGACCATCTTTAAGGCTACCATCTCAAAGTAAGGAGGGAGGAACACACACTCTTGATGTGAACCCACACACCTCTCTCACACTTTGACAAATAGTGCCCAGAACTGCCAACTGTCAAAGCAAACACACAAATCAAGCATGTGATTCTAAAAATGCCCGAACTGACTTGAATCACTGTAACTAAAGGGTTAAGGCTATACCCTACCAAGAAGGAAAAGTGCTCAGAGAAAGAAGAGATTAAAGACATGCCCTCACACCACTGTGTGCCAAACTGAACTTCGACAGGTTAACTGAAACATCAAAATAACGCTTCAGCTATATGATTATTTAAAATTTCTCAAGAAAAGGGATTTACAAAATCTAAAACACAACTGGACTTTAAATGATCACTCCTGGCTAAGTGACATTCACAGTGATGCCTATGGAGAAGGATGAAACACAATGCAGAACTATACTGAATAAAACATTCTGGGTAAAGGGCTCCAGAAAGATAGTATTACTCTGAACTAAGAGGTTGTGAGATTTCCTTTTGTTAAATTATTCCCTAGCAACTCTTCTTATTCAAAACATACAAAAGCCAGTATTTACTTTTCTAAGAAATACAGAACTGTATGTAAGTGGAGGTGCCTCAGAGTGCCAACTTCACAGAGAGAGGAGCACATCTAAAAAATAAGCAGGCTTACATCAAAGAGAACATAAAAACCCCCCAAAGCCCTTACTCAATTACTTCTACTTAACATCACCGTGTTTGGCAAGATAATTCCCTCAACTCAGTGCACAAGAACTCAAGAGTGTGAAATGGATATAAACCATTTAATTTCTGATTGAGCAGAAGCCAAGGCCTTGGCTAGCAGTCAAGCACACACATGAAAATTAGTTTATGGATTTGGGGCAGCTGATAACCTTCTTATGCTCATTTGCAAGTTCTAGAATTGCATGAATGAAAGCTACTCTAGAAAATACTATAGTTGGCTGTAAAACAGGCAATCAAGGCTTACCCTTAGGATAACCCATAAGAACCTATGAACAAAAATAGCAGAAACTGACAGCCATGAAGAATACTGCTAAGAGCAATGGGGGGAAAGAAAAACCCAAATTTTAGAATAATTAGTAGTCTATAGAAAATTTTGTAAAGGTTATTTCAATGGAAAATAGAGAAAAAGATTCTATAACTAGAGAACACTGCCTCCCTTTTCACTTCTTTTTCATCCATCTAGGCTTCAAGTAGGCTGTAACACCATCTGAAAAAGCAATAAATGTGATTCATCTACTTTAAAAAATGGTCTACCATAATGAAAATTCCTTTTGAGAATCCTAAGACAGAATTTATCATCTCAAATTTTTCCATATGACAATTGTGACTCAGCTATACAACAACATAGTACAACTGGAGGACTGGGGGGGTATCAGATCAACCTCCCTCTTTTTTAAAGTTTTTCTTCTACTTCCTCATCTTTGATGTCATGTGCATTATGTTACAACTCTATTCGAGTAGTATTATTCCCCAGTATCATGTATATTACTGAAGACCAACTATCAACACCTTGGCATTGAAATCACAAGTAAAAAATGAAGTGTGTATTAAAAATAAGAAATAAACATCTTCAGCTAAACTTTTGTTCCCCAAAAGCCAAACAGGATACAGGCTCTTGATCACCTTCAACACAAGCTTCTTCTTTAAATCTCATATTTTATGATCACTATTAGATTAAATTAATGTGGGATTTCCTTTACTTGAGGCTTCTCATCTTTTTCCTCATACAGTGACTGACATAGGGTCATTACCTATTCCCTGCTGGGAGGGAAGGTTTTGAAAGAGAAAAACTCAGTCTTTCTTACAGAAAAACAATACTCAGTGCATTGCAAATTAATTATATTCACCATTTTCTTGGGAGATAACCCATCAAACCTGTAAAGATAAACACTGTGTATGAATACTGAGCCTCAATTAAGCAGTACAAGAACACTTCCCTTCACTGAACGTACTTCTTACAGAGTCACTTCTGATTAATTAACTGCGTATTACTCACGCCGGTCCTTATTTCCGGAAATAATGAACACAAGACACCCCGCCTGCTCTTTTCCCCATCCCAGCGATTACCAAACCCAAGTAAAACAGGCCATGCCCTCACCTCAGGGCCTTTAGGAGCTTCAGGAAACGCCTTCCCACTGGGACGGCCTTCTCTCGGCACAGCGCTGCCGCGGGAGCCCCCGGCTGCGTGCACTTTCCTCTCCCTGCTTCTCCCTCCCGTCCCGGAGGATTCCAACTTCCCGCCCTCCCGTCCCGGAGAATTCCAGCTCCCCGCCCTCCCGTCCCGAAGGATTGCAGCTTCCCTCCCTCCCGCTCTCAGAGGCCGGCGCGGCCGCACCACCCAGGGCTTCACCCGCGAGCGGCAGCGGCCGGGCCCGCCCGGAGAAAGTTTAGTCAGCCGGCGTGCGAGGGGAGCGCTGTGGCGGTGGGAGAGGGAGCCGCGGGCTGAGGGGCGGGAAGAGCCTGGGGACGCTCCCGCTTGGGGGGCCCCCTCACTCGCGTACCCGTTCCGCTGGTGGCCGTGCTGCGGGCCGCTCATCCTGCCGCGGCCACGCTGCTCTCGCCGCTCGGCGCACAGCCAGGGCGGGCGGGGCCGGGGGCGGGCCGGGGGNCCATTACAGTCCAAAATAAGAGGTATGATAATAAATATTAAATGTTGGTATGGTGTGCTTATGTTCCTTGTGTGAGAAGCTGCCTCCCTTGGCTGGCTGGCTGGCTGCCACTAGGGCATGCCTTTGCAGAAGCACTCAAACGGGAGCAAGGTACACATGTTCGCTCCACGGGGCTGCGAGGCATCAAGTGAAGACTGCCCAAACCCAGCCGAACGTGACCAATTCGGCTCCCACTGGAGGCAGTGACAGGGGCAGCGAACTCAGTGATGGACAAAAGGAAAACACTTGCCTTTGAGAGCATCCCCAAGAGGGGTTTGTGTGCGCAAGCCGTGGGTTCACACTGCATGTGAGCTGCACCACTGATCTGAGTGTGATCTACTGACATGGCTGAGAGAATGATTTCCCGCAGCCTGGTCAAAAATCTTCCTCTTCATCCAGGAAGATGCTTCTGGTTGGAAAACAGGACATTTTTAGGAAAGTGGGTACACAGCAGTCCTATCTCAGGAGCTGTCTTTATAGCTCCCCCTTACTGAGTGACTATCTGCACAGCATATTGCACAAGTGGGTACCTCACTACACCAACATGAGTCCCAGAAGATGGCTAACCTGCCATGCTCATAGTTATTCTTGAAGCTATGCCAAATCAGAGAGACCCTGCAGTGATTAACACAGAGGAGCATATTGCTAATATGTTTTCATATTAAGATTGCTGTACCAGTTAGCTTTTTTTTTTTTAGACCACCGGCAAACTATCAAATATGAAAATATTACTTAATTTCACAGATATTCCAATTCAGTTGTAACCAGAAAACTTGGCAAAAGCAACCTGTTATACTTCAACTGACAAGTTTTCTGGCCCTCAGAGTGGGAAAACATATAGCTATTTCAGTTTGCAAGACTTCTATTGGCATAATTTCATATGGACAACAAATGTTCATGTATGGTTGGTTAATGAATGAAAAGGAACTATTTAAATGCAAGAAAAAGAAAAATTTAATGAAAGTAGCATCACTCAGGAAAGCATGAGCCTGAAGGTGAAATGAAAGGCCTGACTACAGTTGATCATGAAGAGAGTTAATGAGCACTCAGTCGGGAGGAAAAAAATAGCATAATTCAGTACAAAAAGTTCTCTACTGTATATCTGTTTATCTGTTCCTGCACTCTTGAAGTATGAATTAAAATTGTAGCGCTACAATTATCAATGCCAAATTTTTTTATTTTTCATAATTAGGATTCTGAGGATAAACCATAACATCTACTAACTATTACACAGCAGTGATATATGGCCTGAGGAGGAAGACTTCTGGTGGAATTTTAGTTAGTAGGCTCCTCTTATGTTGCTAAGTGACACATCTTTTGGAAACCTTACTACATTTTTGTTTCCCCTAGGTTTTTTCAAAGAGTTATACTGAAAACTTCTTTTGTGGCCAAGTCGTGACTGTTCTTCTGACAATGTACTATTGTACCTGACATAACAGCCTCTTTCTTTAAGCACACATGGGAAGAAGGGTACCCTGGTCTAGGTAAGATTTAGGCCAGGATCCTGTGTTCTAAACACAGGTTTGTGCTGAGGATAGGTAGCCTGACTTGCTACAGGTGTGGGGCAAGGTCATGCTGCCTGGCAGGTTCCATAAGACTTCTCTGGCTGTTGCCTGCTTTGCAAAAGCAGCAACTACCCTGGATCAGCTGTCTGAATCCTCCTCTCCATTAACTCTGAGATCCAGAAGCTTATTTGCACCCTTCATCTGCCTCAGAGCCATTCAGATCTCTGTGATAGAACTAGAGGGCTCTAACTCAAAGCCCCTGTTAAAGACAGATGTACATTCAAACAGGCCAAATTTCTTTTAAATTTATGTCTGAACTCTAGTCCTGTCCTTGCACGTTCCTCTCTTGTTCCATAGAAGGAGGATATATGTCAAAAGCTTTAAATATCTCAGGTAATCTTTCATAAGTTATTTTTGTCTCATTTCCTAACAAGGTCCCAAGTGTGGACTATCATGACTTTGCTGGATAGATGTCAGTAAACAATCTAAGCTGATTACAAATACTTTAGATGCTCTTATTAACAAAAAGTGATACAAGTTTGAAAGACATGCTAAATATATAACCATCTGTCAAGTTGCTTATATTTTTAGTTTACTTCTTATGAAACATTCACATCTACCTTTTGTCAATTTTGATAAAAGCAAACTAAGTCGAGTTTGGGGAACCCCAAGTTTACAGACCCCCCCTCCCCACTTTCTTGCTGCTTGCCAACAGACTCTTTTAACTTTGCTGGCAAGCAAGATCTTTTCCCAAATATACCATATGTATAAGTTGTTGCTCAGAGAGTAATGTTTGATATTTGGCAGAATATGGAGCATGCAATTTGGTAGTCCCCCCTGAAATCAATCTCAAAACTTAAGGGAAAAGTAAAAAGAAATTGCTAACGAGCTGTTGTCTTTTTCTCTAATAGAATGAATTTTTCAAGAACTAATTACTAGGTTTGAAGAGAAAGACAAATAAATATTACAGTATATCTTTATATCTGCTCTGTTTTAGAAGTAATTGCTCATGAAGAGAATAATTTTAATGGCTAGAGAACATTATTTTTTAGGCAAGAATCATCTTCTAAATATTTTTCCAAATAGGAATTTCTACCTGAGTTAAACTTTTCTATCCATACTCTCTTACTGTCTGAGGAACACATTACATACAAATGCAGCTGCTGGTATATACTGCAGTTCTGAATTTCAATAGATAATCTAATAAAGAATATGAAGTTATGGCTTCCTCACTGCTCAAATAACATTTGTTGCAATGTCAGGCTTTGTATTGTGAACAAAGTCCTGCTTTGGAACCCCCTTGCAGGAAGACCTAAACAAGGTTAGCTGCAGAAGCTTGTTAGCAAACCAGCCCATTAACAGACAGCAGTAAACTGTTAGATTTTTATATTGTAGCATTTCCTGTAGGGAGCGTGAACATAGGTATGTCAGAATTACCACTGGATTTTTACCTTTAGCATGTAACTCTTTATACTATGCAATTTTGGAACTACTTATTAATAAAGATAGCAAGAAATGCAACTTATTACCAGCCTTTGATTAAAAACAAATAGGATGATATCATGGTAATCATGGTGCAGATGGAAGCCTGTTGCAAATTCAGTATTTTCGAACTCAGGTGCCAAAATTCAGGACATTGAAATCTGTGTTTAGATACCTACCTTTTTACAGATTTATAAGCACTGAATGCCAGAGATTCTTGTGCATGGTGAGCATCTGTCAGAATCAGTCAAGCCAATATTAAGGTATTTCTATACTTTTCATGTCCTAATAGGAAATCCTTACTCTTCTCTATTCTTAAATTTTGATGGCTTGTTTATTAGGCTACCTTTCTATAGCATCTGTTCCTTGAAAACTACAGTCTGATGCTAGATTTAAGTTTTCTTCCTGTCCAAGTGAGATACTATTTTAAGTATCACATTCTCAGTCTTCCAGAGAAAATTCTGCAAAATTTCCTAAATCTAGAATTTTTGCGTTTTATTTTATCTGTTGTTAGAAATTAGTATACAAATTATACTCTTTAAATAGTCTTCTGATCAATTTTTAAAAGTACACAATTTTTCATCTCACATAAAAATTTTATGGACCTATGATGATCTCCTAATTTTAACTGTTTTCCTGTTTTATTCATACTTATGGTTCTAGTTATAGGTAAATATTGTCTTTGCAGTACCTTGATCACCTCATCTTTTCTTTGGTATCAATATATTCTCCAGCTAGATTTGCTCTTTCTGTATGCTGCGTGTTATTTCCTGATGTTTTCTCTGTTTTTTCCTTTTGTTTGTATCTGTCTCTGACCAATCCTCTACTTTTGAAACTCCTTTTCCATCATACCCACCCTTGCAACCAAATTCCCCTCTTTATGCAATCTCATATGGAATTTCACACCAAACCCAAATTACAGCACTGTACCAGCTACTAAGAAATAATGTAACTTTATACCAGCTAAAACCAGGACAACCAGGACAAGATATTGCATGTAATCTTTTTTCCTATCCCCATCCACAACTGGAAATCACAGCTGATCTTGCTAAGTCGTCCTTTGGAAAGTAAACTGAGACACAAAGTCTCATACTGTAAGTCTTCTGGCAATCCTAGTGATTCCTTCCAAAACATGAATTACCTTTTTTGCCCACCCAAAGTAGTCACAATCACAGATATTCCCTAGTTAGAAGTGAGAAATTAATTTTCTGCTCTCAGTATAAAATTTCACTTTCTTGGCATGCTGTTTCTGGACTCAGCAGCTGCCTACATATTTCACAGCTTTCTATTTCTTCTGTTACCTTCCCCTTATTTTTCAAGGCTATTTTTAATATCTAAGAAGATTATCTTCTATTTCTGTCCCTTCCGATTTGGCAAGATTTTCCTGTGATGATGCAGCAGCTTTTCACACTACATCCATGAATTTTCCCCAAGTCCCCAAGTNGACAGATGCTGTCTAATGTTACGCTTTGACACAAGCATGCGGGTTTTCACCCTGCTCACGCTCTTGAGGTAAATGCTGTTTACTAAAGCTTAACATTAACATATCAAAACGTCGAAAAATCGGAGGTTTTATTTGTTCTCTGGATATAAAATTGATTTGGAAATTGAGTTACGGTTTATTAATACCTCCAGCTGCTGATAGGTCATAGAAGTCTCCCAGGATGCGCAGGCAGCTGAACATATATATATATATATATATATAACCCATTACAGTCCAAAATAAGAGGTATGATAATAAATATTAAATGTTGGTATGGTGTGCTTATGTTCCTTGTGTGAGAAGCTGCCTCCCTTGGCTGGCTGGCTGGCTGCCACTAGGGCATGCCTTTGCAGAAGCACTCAAACGGGAGCAAGGTACACATGTTCGCTCCACGGGGCTGCGAGGCATCAAGTGAAGACTGCCCAAACCCAGCCGAACGTGACCAATTCGGCTCCCACTGGAGGCAGTGACAGGGGCAGCGAACTCAGTGATGGACAAAAGGAAAACACTTGCCTTTGAGAGCATCCCCAAGAGGGGTTTGTGTGCGCAAGCCGTGGGTTCACACTGCATGTGAGCTGCACCACTGATCTGAGTGTGATCTACTGACATGGCTGAGAGAATGATTTCCCGCAGCCTGGTCAAAAATCTTCCTCTTCATCCAGGAAGATGCTTCTGGTTGGAAAACAGGACATTTTTAGGAAAGTGGGTACACAGCAGTCCTATCTCAGGAGCTGTCTTTATAGCTCCCCCTTACTGAGTGACTATCTGCACAGCATATTGCACAAGTGGGTACCTCACTACACCAACATGAGTCCCAGAAGATGGCTAACCTGCCATGCTCATAGTTATTCTTGAAGCTATGCCAAATCAGAGAGACCCTGCAGTGATTAACACAGAGGAGCATATTGCTAATATGTTTTCATATTAAGATTGCTGTACCAGTTAGCTTTTTTTTTTTTAGACCACCGGCAAACTATCAAATATGAAAATATTACTTAATTTCACAGATATTCCAATTCAGTTGTAACCAGAAAACTTGGCAAAAGCAACCTGTTATACTTCAACTGACAAGTTTTCTGGCCCTCAGAGTGGGAAAACATATAGCTATTTCAGTTTGCAAGACTTCTATTGGCATAATTTCATATGGACAACAAATGTTCATGTATGGTTGGTTAATGAATGAAAAGGAACTATTTAAATGCAAGAAAAAGAAAAATTTAATGAAAGTAGCATCACTCAGGAAAGCATGAGCCTGAAGGTGAAATGAAAGGCCTGACTACAGTTGATCATGAAGAGAGTTAATGAGCACTCAGTCGGGAGGAAAAAAATAGCATAATTCAGTACAAAAAGTTCTCTACTGTATATCTGTTTATCTGTTCCTGCACTCTTGAAGTATGAATTAAAATTGTAGCGCTACAATTATCAATGCCAAATTTTTTTATTTTTCATAATTAGGATTCTGAGGATAAACCATAACATCTACTAACTATTACACAGCAGTGATATATGGCCTGAGGAGGAAGACTTCTGGTGGAATTTTAGTTAGTAGGCTCCTCTTATGTTGCTAAGTGACACATCTTTTGGAAACCTTACTACATTTTTGTTTCCCCTAGGTTTTTTCAAAGAGTTATACTGAAAACTTCTTTTGTGGCCAAGTCGTGACTGTTCTTCTGACAATGTACTATTGTACCTGACATAACAGCCTCTTTCTTTAAGCACACATGGGAAGAAGGGTACCCTGGTCTAGGTAAGATTTAGGCCAGGATCCTGTGTTCTAAACACAGGTTTGTGCTGAGGATAGGTAGCCTGACTTGCTACAGGTGTGGGGCAAGGTCATGCTGCCTGGCAGGTTCCATAAGACTTCTCTGGCTGTTGCCTGCTTTGCAAAAGCAGCAACTACCCTGGATCAGCTGTCTGAATCCTCCTCTCCATTAACTCTGAGATCCAGAAGCTTATTTGCACCCTTCATCTGCCTCAGAGCCATTCAGATCTCTGTGATAGAACTAGAGGGCTCTAACTCAAAGCCCCTGTTAAAGACAGATGTACATTCAAACAGGCCAAATTTCTTTTAAATTTATGTCTGAACTCTAGTCCTGTCCTTGCACGTTCCTCTCTTGTTCCATAGAAGGAGGATATATGTCAAAAGCTTTAAATATCTCAGGTAATCTTTCATAAGTTATTTTTGTCTCATTTCCTAACAAGGTCCCAAGTGTGGACTATCATGACTTTGCTGGATAGATGTCAGTAAACAATCTAAGCTGATTACAAATACTTTAGATGCTCTTATTAACAAAAAGTGATACAAGTTTGAAAGACATGCTAAATATATAACCATCTGTCAAGTTGCTTATATTTTTAGTTTACTTCTTATGAAACATTCACATCTACCTTTTGTCAATTTTGATAAAAGCAAACTAAGTCGAGTTTGGGGAACCCCAAGTTTACAGACCCCCCCTCCCCACTTTCTTGCTGCTTGCCAACAGACTCTTTTAACTTTGCTGGCAAGCAAGATCTTTTCCCAAATATACCATATGTATAAGTTGTTGCTCAGAGAGTAATGTTTGATATTTGGCAGAATATGGAGCATGCAATTTGGTAGTCCCCCCTGAAATCAATCTCAAAACTTAAGGGAAAAGTAAAAAGAAATTGCTAACGAGCTGTTGTCTTTTTCTCTAATAGAATGAATTTTTCAAGAACTAATTACTAGGTTTGAAGAGAAAGACAAATAAATATTACAGTATATCTTTATATCTGCTCTGTTTTAGAAGTAATTGCTCATGAAGAGAATAATTTTAATGGCTAGAGAACATTATTTTTTAGGCAAGAATCATCTTCTAAATATTTTTCCAAATAGGAATTTCTACCTGAGTTAAACTTTTCTATCCATACTCTCTTACTGTCTGAGGAACACATTACATACAAATGCAGCTGCTGGTATATACTGCAGTTCTGAATTTCAATAGATAATCTAATAAAGAATATGAAGTTATGGCTTCCTCACTGCTCAAATAACATTTGTTGCAATGTCAGGCTTTGTATTGTGAACAAAGTCCTGCTTTGGAACCCCCTTGCAGGAAGACCTAAACAAGGTTAGCTGCAGAAGCTTGTTAGCAAACCAGCCCATTAACAGACAGCAGTAAACTGTTAGATTTTTATATTGTAGCATTTCCTGTAGGGAGCGTGAACATAGGTATGTCAGAATTACCACTGGATTTTTACCTTTAGCATGTAACTCTTTATACTATGCAATTTTGGAACTACTTATTAATAAAGATAGCAAGAAATGCAACTTATTACCAGCCTTTGATTAAAAACAAATAGGATGATATCATGGTAATCATGGTGCAGATGGAAGCCTGTTGCAAATTCAGTATTTTCGAACTCAGGTGCCAAAATTCAGGACATTGAAATCTGTGTTTAGATACCTACCTTTTTACAGATTTATAAGCACTGAATGCCAGAGATTCTTGTGCATGGTGAGCATCTGTCAGAATCAGTCAAGCCAATATTAAGGTATTTCTATACTTTTCATGTCCTAATAGGAAATCCTTACTCTTCTCTATTCTTAAATTTTGATGGCTTGTTTATTAGGCTACCTTTCTATAGCATCTGTTCCTTGAAAACTACAGTCTGATGCTAGATTTAAGTTTTCTTCCTGTCCAAGTGAGATACTATTTTAAGTATCACATTCTCAGTCTTCCAGAGAAAATTCTGCAAAATTTCCTAAATCTAGAATTTTTGCGTTTTATTTTATCTGTTGTTAGAAATTAGTATACAAATTATACTCTTTAAATAGTCTTCTGATCAATTTTTAAAAGTACACAATTTTTCATCTCACATAAAAATTTTATGGACCTATGATGATCTCCTAATTTTAACTGTTTTCCTGTTTTATTCATACTTATGGTTCTAGTTATAGGTAAATATTGTCTTTGCAGTACCTTGATCACCTCATCTTTTCTTTGGTATCAATATATTCTCCAGCTAGATTTGCTCTTTCTGTATGCTGCGTGTTATTTCCTGATGTTTTCTCTGTTTTTTCCTTTTGTTTGTATCTGTCTCTGACCAATCCTCTACTTTTGAAACTCCTTTTCCATCATACCCACCCTTGCAACCAAATTCCCCTCTTTATGCAATCTCATATGGAATTTCACACCAAACCCAAATTACAGCACTGTACCAGCTACTAAGAAATAATGTAACTTTATACCAGCTAAAACCAGGACAACCAGGACAAGATATTGCATGTAATCTTTTTTCCTATCCCCATCCACAACTGGAAATCACAGCTGATCTTGCTAAGTCGTCCTTTGGAAAGTAAACTGAGACACAAAGTCTCATACTGTAAGTCTTCTGGCAATCCTAGTGATTCCTTCCAAAACATGAATTACCTTTTTTGCCCACCCAAAGTAGTCACAATCACAGATATTCCCTAGTTAGAAGTGAGAAATTAATTTTCTGCTCTCAGTATAAAATTTCACTTTCTTGGCATGCTGTTTCTGGACTCAGCAGCTGCCTACATATTTCACAGCTTTCTATTTCTTCTGTTACCTTCCCCTTATTTTTCAAGGCTATTTTTAATATCTAAGAAGATTATCTTCTATTTCTGTCCCTTCCGATTTGGCAAGATTTTCCTGTGATGATGCAGCAGCTTTTCACACTACATCCATGAATTTTCCCCAAGTCCCCAAGTCTCTTGCAGTGCATCAGCTTGCAAAAACTCCAACTGGAAAATAACATTATCTGTAATCATTACATCAGACACATTCTGAAGACAGAAATTTTTACCCTTCCATACAAATGATACTGAATACATGTATCCCTTCATATTTGGGCAAATTAGTTTGCTGTTAGAAATCTTTTCTTCTCCTGATACAAATTCTACTTATCTTTTTTTACCTCAATGGAACTTCTGTCCAACCTTCTTAGGTTTTTTGTTTATGACAAGCTTTAGATTTCAGCTATAGAGAATTTTCCTATTTGTATGTATCATTTCCTCTCATTTATCTTAACTGTAACATTAGATTTCATTATTACAGTGTGTAATCTTCATATAAGAGCTGCTCTACAGAATCATTTTCTTGCATCTTTATATGGGATTTAGCATGGAAGGTTTTAAGTAAATGTGCTAAATCCATTCTGTGATAAGAGATGAATTACCCTTTCAGCTAACTTGTGGATTGGGGGGGGAAAGGCAATATCTCAGGATTCTCAGATACACTGGCTAATTAAACTAAGTTTAAAAAAAAAATAAAACTAACTGTTGCACTCGCTCTGGGTTTGTCCTGTGTCTCACCTCAGCATGATGAAATTCCTTCAACCTACTTGCCTTTCAAATTGCCAATACACCCAACTCCCCAAATTAGCATCAAAGGTATTTTCCTTCCTCAGTGAGAGGATAACTGCTCTGTCCCTAGGACATAACACTGAGAGAACTGTGAGACACAAGGCATGATACCTTCATTTTTTAAAATCCTGAGTGTTAGCTTGGCATCAGGGCAGAGGGAGCTCAGGTGCCACTATCATATTATATGTGACTACTTTTCATCTCTTCTACATTCTGAATGTTTCCTAACCTCATTGAACTAATTACATAACAGCAGCTAACAGCCACATTGCTCTAACTTATCAATAATGAAAAGTGAGCTGGAGCTGTCAGGAAATACATCTGACATCCTAACTTAGAAGAACAGGAACTCTGTGCTCCCTCTGTAGATATGAGGGGAAATACAACCATTAGTAAACCTAATTTATTTCATAAACAGAGTTGACAGCATGATTCCTTTTCAATATTTCCTGGCACTTTCCTATTATGAGATTCTGCTTTTAGTTGTCTACATCAGACAAACATGATTTGTTCAGACTGAAATAGCCCAAGCTGAGCACTTGCTACTACTAAGATTATTTTTTTATCTTTCAGTTTGTATCCATACTTTTTATGCTATTGTAACTTTAAAACCATTATAAATAAAAACATATTCACATAACGAAGACATTGACTCAGATGGCAAAGACAGTATATAGTAAATGAGGAGTTTTAGCATGGAGCCACAGCAGCACCGTGCTATACAAAAGAAATGATTAGGTAAAGAAGGCAAAGAGCAGGATGTGATTTTTGAAGTAGGGATCATTAAGGAATTCAAAAGTGGATGAGCTATAGACTGTGGAAAGGGAAGACAGACATTAGTTAAGATTTATCCAATTCTTATTTCTCAGAATACAACAGAATGTTTTTAGGGTTCAAAGTACTGAAGAAAAACTGCCTTTTGAAGCCAGCCTTCACAGCAGTCTAGGGAGATAAAAAAATTAAATAACAGATGTGCTTTATTTTTTTCAGAACTGAGGAAGCAAAAGGGAACTGATATGTGATATTCCTCCTTTACAGGAAAGTAAACTAAAATACTCTCTGTTATTTCTACAAAAACTTCAATAGGTTCTATAGGGACAGTAAGAAGGAGAATTCCAAATCACTCTGCTGGTATATATGTCCTCTGGGGTGAGCATTTCTCTGCAGAAGATGAATGTCCTAAACAGGCAAAAATAAGAAACAGGCCAAAAATCCAAAGAATTTTATGAACCTTGTGAAAACTGTCTACTTTTGTTAGGACAACTTTTTAAAATAAAAATGTTTTTATGCCAAGTCTGTTAAATTGACTTTAGTGGTCTTTTAAAGGATTAGGGAACAGAAGACTCTTGTTGGAAAGCATTATATGGGTCAATTTCTTTGTACATTTTGTGTTAGAAAATTCTTCAGTGTTTTGAACAGCACTTCAGCTGATCTTCAATACAAGAATCTGAAATTAGCTAGCACACTTGGATCAATATTGAGCAATATTTTGTCTCTGAAAGAAATTCACTCTGACAGAGAAGAGTAAGAGCAGTGTAAGGAAACGGAGACTCTGGCTAAAAAGCCGGATACAGAAATTTCCTACAAAGCAGTACAAATTAGTTGATGTCACCAGAGCAAGAAAACCATAGTGACAGAATAAAATGTTATCCAGGTTCCAGAATACTTTATTATCACCACCCTAGGTCAATAAGCTTCACAAGCTATATCCATCAAATTTGATAGCAGTGTATATACTCACAGCTGAAGCTAGAAAGTGCAGGGCTTTAATGTACTAACGATGTACATTAAGACACCTGAGTTCAAAGTCAAGTTTATGACACGAACAAAATGAGTTTGTTGGTCTCAGCCTGCACTCTAGTGGACAACTGCACATAAACCCAGTCCTGAGAAGAATCCCAAGAATTAGATTTGTTGGCCAAAACATATGGTGAAATTCATATTCTCTGTACATTATTAGAAACAAAATATCTTTGCTTTTCTGTGCTATTCTGAAACACTGCAAGAGGAGACATTTCCATTAGCGTCTCTTTAATACTGTGTTCAGTATTCTTGTTACCAGGATTTGAAAGAATACCACAGAAGGTGAAACGCTACAATGGAAGGCAGCAAAGGCAATAAGATGCTTCCATGTTAAGGAGAAAATGGAGATATGAGGATACACTGCCATAGCAGACATATATAATGTTTATGATGAGGTAAAATACTTATCTTTATTAGCCTTTTTTATATAATAAAAGACACTGAGAAACAAAAAAATGGACACACGTAATAATGATAAAAACTATTTTCTTGATATGTAATTAGCCTGTAAACTCAGGTCTGAAAGACATCTTAGAGGCAAGACCTAAACAGAACTTAAAAAAAATCATGCTGTTACATGAATAATAAGAATAGCAAGGTAAGAGAGTATTAAAAGGACTTAATACTAGCATGAGCGACTCAAACTCTCACAATTCAAGATATAAAGCAAGTTGCTTTAAGTGTGGGCAGAAACTATACCCACAGATGTTTTATTTCATTAGTGTATTCCATACAATGTTTTACACATGCTTCAGTGGGCAGGCAGTAGAATGCTGGAATCTCAGATTTGTGTAGTCTGTGGTATTTCCTATTTAAAGAAATTAGCTGCAAAATGTTGTCTGGATCTCTAACCCATTTCAAGTTATTGCCCTTCATATTGTTTAACTTCTTATCAGTCAAGCGAACAATATTGATATTCAAGCATTTAAAATTACAGTCATATGTCAACTACAGAGGCAAAGTAAAAAAATTATTGAGTTATCTTGTCTTTTCAAAACTTTATTTAAATATAAAAAAGTTTGTTATCACTAGCTTAAAATTTACCATTACATAAATATATATTATGTTAACAGAGTTTTCTACAGTCTTGTGATCTGTCCTAGTCCAAGCTGACCTTTCCCTTATTTTTCATTATGTCATCTACCTCATTCATTTTCTGGAGTGTTTGAACACTTTTAGAGTTTACAAGCCTAAAATTCAAGATCAAGAAAAATTGAAAATTCATTTTTTATCCAAATAAAGTTCACTTTATGGTGTGGTTACTGTTTAGTCTGTTTAGAATGCTATATTTCTAGATTTTTCATAATTAAAAAGCAGTCTTTGTTGATCTTTTAATGACAGAGCAGTCTCTCTGACTGTATTCTGATTCCAAATTTAGAAAATCATCAATTTTTGTAAAAAAAAATATTGCCCTCAATTTTGTGAAGAAATGTACCTCCAAATAAACTTCAAATTGCTTTTTATCAAACATAAATTTCCTCTGCACTCTTAGTTACTATTATACTATTTGTTTATCAAAACTCTCACTTCCATGGTGCTTTCATAATTACCACTTCTGATTATTTTATTCCCAATCTTCTGATAGTTCATGGTTTTCCAAAAGGTTGAGCCAATAAATGTTAGTGTGAAAATATGAGTTATCATTTACAAAGCCCCCATATTTTTTCTAGCTTTTGTAGATAAAACATGAATTTTAACTACTTTTTAAAAGTGAACTAATTGAATCTGAAAGCCTCTAAAATCACAAAGCAAACAAAGTCAAATTTTAATCTCTTGGGGAAAGGAGCTGAACTCATAAATTTTGCTTATGCAAAGACAGTAATATGCTTCCATGAGTAAAATCTTACTCCAAAACTATAATTTAATGGAATCGTTTGACAAGAATAATTTCCTTGAAGATAAAAAAAAATAATTAGAAATGTTAAATAGGACTCGAGTTTGTCAAGCATAACACAGAGTAACGAAACAACTAATGCTCATATAGCTTCAAAAGAATTTGAATTATGTACTTAAATTCAGACTTGTGGCATGAACTAAGATAATTACCACGAAAATAGTGGCTTTTGCAGTCAATAAGCCATTGGATTGAGTTTGTCAATTTTTCTCAGCTGACAAATGAAAGGTGATAGCTGCTGAAATGAGCTGTGGATTATATGAGAAGTACCACATTCTCTAAGAGCTAATGCTTTTATTCTCAAAGCCTGAAGCTGAAAAAATATTAATAAAACCATTTATATCTAGCTGGTTTTGGTGCATCAGGTACCCAGAAAATAAAGGTTTCTTGATAGAGGCAGTCTTTGTTTACACTTGGCATCAAACACAGCTTTCTAAAAATGTTTTTCTGCTCTATTCTCCTGATAATTCAACAGCAGTAGGACCAAGAAAACCTTGTCAGAAGTACCAGCTGCTTGCACAGAATTTCTGTTGTACTCATGACCACCCGCTGGCAAATACTAATGCATGGAACAAAAATAAGTAAGATAGCTATAGCTCAAAATGGATAGTGCAGGAAGCGGGATATAGCAAGTGTACTGATAGAGGAGAAATCCCAACCATATAATAGTGGTGCCTCACTGCTCAAGAATAAATAAATAAAACCCAGTATTTACACTATGCAAGATCTTAATCTTTATTTTTGATCTTACAAAAGAGCTTAAAATCCTTTCCTTTCTGCAGAGCAGAGATCTGTGCATACTAAAGAAGGAACACTGTAACCATGACTATAAATTCCAGGGATATATAGCACTGAATGACAGCTCAGGATCAGCCAAAGCTGATCAAAGCCTCAGGAATCTTATCTCCCCAAATTCTGTGGGAGCCCACTGTGACAAGCTTATCTCTTTGATCCCAAATTTAGAATATGTCAAAATAGGTTAATCCTGCATGTTTATTTTCACATTTGACACTATTTTTTAAAATTAAAATGGTAGGCAGGACCCAAGCTTTCAACTTTCAGTTTTCTCACTGGTTTCTCACTTTCACTTGGAAAGTGCCACAGCACAGAGCAAAGTTCTAAGTTTTGGATTTCACCTTTTGGCTGAAGAATTTTCATCTTTTCCTAAGGTCTTCAAAAGGTTTCTGAATTGGTTTGCAGAGAAATATGAGTGTTTAAAAACCTTAGAACAAAAGTCTTTAAAAGTGTCATGGAAAAGACGTGAGAAGAACCCCTGCCTGTTACTGTTTTTACACCTCATAATTTTGAAAAGTTGTTGGCTTTTTAATGCTGTAATTGAACTGCCTTAGCCATGGTACAGATATGATACAGGTTTCCCAGACCAGGCAGTCAGTTCCCTGTACCTAAAGGTATGGTGCATCCAGACAAGCAGGTCATCAATCTGAGCAATGGATCTTCTTCTGAGCCTGACTGGCAGCTGAGTTACCCAAGGCTGATACTCCGTTATATGAGGCTGCTGAGAGGGGAGCCCTGCACTTTCCTCCTGCTCAGTCTGGTAATCATGCACTGCAATTTCGCAGTTACTTCTGCACAGAGGCCTGGATTCTGAGCCATTCCCTTTGGTCCTGCTGGCCCTGCGTGTGCCAGACTCATGACACATCCGGGTCACTGAACAGGTACCATGAAGAGCTGTCCCTGGTGCTTTAGCAGGGAAACTCAACACACATCTATAACCTGACTGTGCAGAGCATCACTTTCATTACAACTGTCACTCCAGATGTTACACCAGTATGAGTGCCACAAAAATACAACTGTTCACTAAAACCGATAGTGCAATGAGGGAGGGAAGCACAGGGCGGCGGCATGAATTAAATATCCATAGGACTAGGGGAAAAAAGCAACAGCGAGTAAGCACACAGAGAGTCCTAGAACAGCACATATTCCCCCATATCTCCCCACATTTATATTTCTTTGTTCTTTACAGACCCAGCTCTGAGGAAAGGAACCCTGCCAGGAATCTCCTTCAAAAACCTCTAGATTAGATCACAGTCAAGGAAAAGCTAAGGGCTTACATCCAGGCACTTCTTCCCTACAGCTCTGTTGTAATTCAAAAAGGAGTAATGAAGTAAGAAAGAGGAAGTTTGTCAAAATGAAGAGAAGTCTCATAGTCTCAACTCTGTACAGGCACCAAGAAATCTATTTAAAGATATTGTAGTTGAAGTACATACTTTCTCTTAAGAAAGATTTCAGAAAAGGCAAAAGAAGCTGGTGTAACTAACCAGTAGGGTAAGTAAGACTGCTTCAAAGATAAAAAAATCTATCTTTAAAAATGTGAAGTCATGTCCAAATGACACAAGAAGAGTTACAACTCTGCAAGATTAAATGTGGAAACATAATATAGCAGACCAAAAAGCATCTGAAGAATACCTAACAAAGGAATCAAAACCAATAATCCTTTTCACTACAAAACACATCAGGAGCAGGAAGTTTGCCAGAATCTGTAATGCTAGTTTGTTTACACGGCATAAAAGAGTATTCAGAGAAGTCAAGGTCATTGCAGAGAAGCTAAGTGAACCCTTTGCATTGGTGGTTCCTGTGGAAGGAACTGGGAAGATTCCAAAATCAGAACCCTCTTTGGTGAAGAACTCATCTAAAGAGCAGTCTGAAATTGAAGAGATTATGGATTAAATAGATAAAGCGAAAATCACCAGGAATATATAGTATACACTCCGAATTTCTAAAGGAACTTAAGGACAAAAGAGATTAATTACTTACTGCAGGGTTTAACCTATTGCTTAAAATTGCTTCACTTCTGGAAGGCAGAAGATGTGAAATTGATTTTTTAAAGAGGTTCCAGGGAAAATCTGGAAATAGTAGGAATCTAAGTCTGATGTGTACAGGACAAATTACTAGAAATTTTGATAAGAAACAGAATCAGGAGTGACCTGGATAGATCTGATTTATTTGGGAAGAGTTAACATTCTGTTGAGGAAGACACTGCTTTACAATTCTGACAGTTTTTCAAAGGAGCCAAAAAGGATGTGGACTTTATAGGCATGATGATATGGATACAGCCTACTTCAATTTCCAAAAGACATGAATTCAGGTTAGAATTAGGGTTTTCTAAACCCAAATGTCTACAAGGATGGTAAGACTGAAGGTAGAAAAGGAAGACCACCAAGACAGGAATTGGGGGTGCTGGTTTATAGGGAGCACATTATGTGAGGGAATCCTAATCAAGTTCAGTCTGGTTTGACATAGGCCTTGCGCCAAGACTAAGGAAAAATTGTTCCAAAGACTGTGATTCTTGTTCTCAAATAAAGGAAAATGCCCAGAAAAGCAAAGGCCTTTTACTGATAAAATGAGAAACTATTCACTCTGTTGTTATTTCAGTGCTTTCAGATGTAGCTCAGTAAATAGGATTTTGTCAATACAAGTAAAAGGCCAGACACTCTACAGTGACCTGATAGTGTTGGGTTTCAGGAGATGTCTGGGCTTGTCTTGACATAGGCTGATTTTAATTTGGGGTTTTCTTTTGTGTATGTGTGTGTGTGTGTGTGTGTGTGTTTGTGTGTGTGTGTATGACAATCATCTAGTGGTCAAGAGGGTATTGTCTACCTGGGCTGACCACAATCTGTGTATGCTTTTATATGGTAAAGCATAACTATCCCACCATAACAGTGGCTTTTTACATTGAAAGGAGATGTGGAGAAAATTTCAGACTTGAGAATCATCCTATCATCCAATGAGAAGGATGCAGACTACTGTCAAGAAAACCCAAGCAGATCCCAGATCAGAGGGGAAAGAGATTCCTATCGTGAATATGGAAGTCTTTCCATCAAAGGACCCAGGAGGCCAATGACACATCCATTTCTGAAGCAATCTTTTTAAGGAAGATGGAAGTTGTCAACCGTAGGACACATTGGGACATGCAAAAGGTGAGTACAGCCCCACAGAAAGCTGGAAAAACAAAGTTCATAGGAACAATTTTAGCTGTATTGTTAGTGTATTTTTTCTACATATATCTAAACAATAACAGCTTAAAAAGGGAGGCTTCCTGCACGGATAAGTAGTTGGTTAAAAGATAAAAGTGAAAGCATTAGAGTAAATCACCGGTATTCATAGTAAAATAGGTCAAAATTGTTGTTTCACAGTGGTGTACGGAGAATATGTGAGATACGTTTTCCACTATATTAATAAACCATTTTGAAATGAGAGCCAATAATGAGATGCCAGTGTGTGCTGGTGATACCATAAAATTAACACTTAGTGGGATGAAGGTTTGTTGTGAAGAACTGGTGCAGTTCCAGAGGCCAGTGAAGTCTCTAAATATACAATACAAACTGTGTCTCCTCTTCGAGGGGAGTGAAAGAGAATACGCCAGGAGTGATATCTGCTGGTCCAAGGGAGATGCCAGCTCTGTCACTTCACTACTTCGCCCCCAGTTACAACTCCATCTGGTAATGGTTCAAGGGGCTTTGGGCTTGCATAGTCCAAGAAATCCGTTGTCACAATGGACAGTGCCCAGAGGCCAGAAACCCTCCAGGAGCAGTGTTAGGATGCATCAGTCAGTGTAGTAAAAGCATTAAGTCACATGAATGGCTGGAGAACCAGCCCTCTAAGCCTCTACCAACGTGTGCAGCCGGCTGTAGTGATCACATTTGTGGGAGTCACATTTATGAGTCACAAACTCAGGCTTTGGTTTTCAGATTTCAGGAAGCCAACAATGAAGATGCTTACATTTTCCTCTTTATTTTTGTCATTATTTAGAATCTATACCCACTAATAAGTCACAAAGAACAGAAATGCAAAGTGTGCAAGGAAAAAATTTTTTTGCTAACAAAGTTCTATATTACCTTTAACATGCCCACAACATTTTTAGTGAAGTAAAAAAGAGCATATGGCAAAAGTCTCAAATCAGACTTCTTTTCACCATGAATCACTGTGGAATTCATTGGAGTTTCAGTGGCAAGATCTTTCAAAGGAATTCCAGTTTTAAATATATCACAGACTAATAGGTTGGAACAGTAATTCTTCTTCCATCAAATTTAATGGGTACTTTTTAGATTTCATGTGTTTGTGACATTTTTGCAGACTCATATTTCTTTTGCTGCTTTCACATTGCAACAGTCGCACCCCAGGGTACTCTTTGAAACAGTAACTTGATGTAAAAACTTGACTGGCAGATTTTTGTGCACAAAATACATGTTTCAGGACATTTTAAAGTATTTCTTGATGGATCTACTTTGTTCTCTATTAGGCTGGAGCTCATTTCTGTTATATGAAAACATATTTTTGCACTGGATACAGTACCAAGCACATTGCTTTATGTACTGTCTGTAAAATGTCAAATATTGCTTATGGCACCATGACAGGTATCTAAAAATACAAGAGGAACATCTCTCTACTGGTAAACTGCCCAGATCTTCCACACAAATAGAATACTTAATATTCTGGTGTGAAGATTACCAAAATGGAAATCATGCATAACAAACTAGCTTAGTTTCTTTGGGAAAATGACAACAAAAGCAGACAAAAATAAAGAAGCATATATTATTCACTTGCATTCAAAAGAGGCTTTTAATCCAGTACCAAATATATTATTAATGAATAGGGTAAGAAGGTAAAGAAGTAATTCTCAACTGGACAACAAACTGGCTTGCTTTCAAAGTCAAGGAATGACCATAAATGTGAAAAGAAGATGACAAATGCAGAGCTTAGCATTAGATCCACATCTTCATCACACCAAAGAACTGGACAACTGACAGAACTTCAAGGTGCGCAGTTTGATGTGTGAGGAATACAGGTAACAGCTGATCATGAACAGAAACAAGGACAATACAGTTCAAATTCAGTGGGTGAAAAAAGATGGATATGTATATGCTATAAAAGTGAAAATTTATGATGCATAAAAGTAAGTATGTTAAAAGTAAGAATATTTTAAGAATAACAGAGATTATGCCCTAAATTATGGGTTGTACCAAGCACGTCAAAGACCTTGTGGTGTTCAATAAAAAGCTTACAACCTCGGGTAATTAGATAAATGATTATATTAAACTCTGTTCAAACTATTTGGTAAAAATGTAAAATACCATTAATCATTGAATATCTGGCAGCAGCTAGAAAGGACAAAAACTATGTACAGAAGATGGAGAATGCTAAATCCAGATTCACAGTACAAAGGAGCATGGCAAGTATTGAAAGCTACAATATTATTTTGAATGTGTTTCAGGAAGACAAAGATTAATACTTCTTTCCATCAGTTTACTTGTTTGTCTATGCAGTGAACTGGTAATTATGCCAGCAGACACATCAGTGACTGATGGAATTGCAAAATGAATTTACTCTGAGAATTTTCCAGTTACTGCCAAAAACTCAGAAAGCGTAACAGAGGTAGAGCCCTTGTTGGAAGACTGCTGTGACATTTCTGGGAATAAAGAAGGATTTAGTGCACTGTATTTCAAAAGTGTATGCATTAAGCACTAAGCAACATTCTTTGCTGCTATACTCTCTTAACCAGTCCAGTATATGCTAAACTCATCAATGATGTATATATCCTTGCACTTTGAGTACTGCAATGTGAATTCTCCCCTCACCCTCAAAGTGTGTACTCAAGAACAGTGAGTGGAAGCAGAGCTATTGCTACCAAATCCTCAATTTACATAAATCACATGGGAATTTTGTCTCTCACCTGCCTTCTCAGTTTCCAAATGCAGAAGAAGAATGAGTTAGACAAGATGGTCACAAACTAAAACGCATGAAGTTCCACCTCAACATAGGGAAGAACTTCATTACACTGAGGGTAGCAGAGCACCGCCCAGAGAGGTTGTGGAGTCTCCTTCTCTTGAGAGATTCAACCCACCTGGACATGTTCCTGTATAGCCTGCTCCAGGTGACCCTGCCTTGGCAGTGGGCTCAGACCAGATGACCTCCAGAGGTCACTTTCAACCGAAATGATTCTGTGATTCTGTGAAGATAAGGCAACAGCAAATGTAAAGTACACTTCACATATAACCATACTCATTAGAATCAATATAGCTTATTCTTTTGACATCTCCTAAATAAACATTTGACTGAAGCTGAAGCAAAGAAATAAGTGATGCTACTTGAAGAGCTCACAGAGGCACTGTCTATTCTGAACACAAAAAGCAGTAAGTGACCAACTCAGTCCATAATTATGGATAGTTTGTGGATCCTTACATCTTTGCATCTGGGACTAATGCTTGCTCTCAGGTAGATCTCTTTGTTGAACTGCACTAGACAATGATCTTGCTTTGTTATTCTAACTTCAGTTACCTAGATTAAAGCAAAGCAGAGTGAAACCTGCACCTTTCTAGATGCTCTAGCCTGCTTTTCATCTTCTGAAACTTAAGAGTCAATTCTGATCACATAAAACTCATTCTGCACTCTTCATACTGCTTTTTCATTGATTTGTAATCTGAAGATCTTAGATCCCTGTATTCTGCAGCCTCAGGCCAAGCTAACTGAAAACTAGAGGATGATGAATGTGAGGTTATGGCCTGAAAGAGATGCTTCATTGCCAGCCCCTATCAAAATAACATCTACCTGTATGACAGACAAAATTCTGGAGGAAGAGAGGTAGGAGGAAGAAACAAAAATAGAAACAATTCCTGCAGAAAGAAAAGACAATCACACCTGGTCACCACCCTCTGCTTCATCTGCAAGACCAGCTACACCATAAAACAGACACTTTCTCAACTATGCAAACCAAAACGATGCATACATATTTCCCCAGTATTTTTAGGGCAGAGGTTAAATGATACCATACCCCATTACTGAAAGAATTCAAATACCAAGATACTAAATGCGGCGTAAGAAAATGAATAGAATAGAATAGAATAGAATAGAATAGAATAGAATAGAATAGGTCTTTTTTTCACAATGAGTTCTAACCTTCACTACTTAGAGCAATGTATTGCTACTGATGTCAGATACCTATGGAGAAAATTGGATTGAAAGCAGTGATCGTGGGGGATCCTTCCTGACAGTTTTTTTTTGCTGGAGATCAAGGTACTGAGAAGAAAATAATCATTCTCCTCGTCCCATCTGAATCCTTCTCACAGCAAGGGCATGAACTAATCTCCACCATGCTGACCCATTCTGTGTTGGCCTTTTTTAGCTCCTCTGTGTTGTTAAACCTATCTAAGGTTTATGGACAGCACTCATGGTTTTCTTTTGATTCTTTTGAACTAGCCTGTGGCTGTTCTTGCTTAATTCTTAACACATCATAGATATTTTCATCATCTTACTGGGTGATGGTAATACAAAGGTGCTGTCAAATGTTCTGATGAATCTTAGATCTATACTTATTATCTAATATTTTCACAAGGAATTTTTCCTCAAAGACTTTCAGATATCCACCTTCGGTAGGTTTCCAGATTTTGTATCCTCACATTAAGATGCAAACTATCCCTACTATCCCTCCTTAAAGCAATCTCCTAATGCTTCTTTTCATAATATTGTCAGCTTCTAACTTTTGAATGCTCATTTTGTAATACTAATAACCTTTTTTATTAGAATATGCAAAATAGAGCAATCTGCAGTTAGCACTGCAGATGCATCAGTGGTATTATTCCTACTCTTGGTGAGTACAATGATGAATACGAATAGGCCAAATGCATTTGAGAATAATTTCTTGGGATCTTGTTCTGGAAAATTTTCCATTTATTGTTTGTTTTACGAAGCTTTCAAGACATACAGAGATTTTCTATGAGTCTTTCTAACAGGTTGGAAGAAATATAATAATATATTTAATGGGCATGTACTGAATGAAGCTATGAAAATGAAATGAGGGTAGAAGCAGAAATGGAAGCAATCTCACCACTGTACATAGAAAAAAGGACTTACTCTGAGTTCCTTGCTTTATGTTATTATATTGAAAAGAATTAATGTACTATGTGTTCTTACTGGTAGCTCATTTATAAGTAAACGGTCATCAGCTATGGTCTATATGGTGGTCTTACATTATTTATTAGCTCCTGCTACACATCATCCAAATGTAAGCCTTAATCAATAAATCATCAATATCTCTCTTCTTTATTCTATGGGATCTAAATTACGTAGTTTAAAAAAAAATCATATCATATCATATCATATCATATCATATCATATCATATCATATCATATCCCCAGCCTTTCCAAACCCATCAGAAGTAAACTTATTTCAAATCAGTAAAGATGCATGTATCACTTGGGAGCTGTGACTAGTTGTAGATACAGAATAAGGAATTTAAATAGCATAAGACAAAATGGCAGAAGTCGCTTATGCACTCGAACTTTGCAGTCTTAGAGCTTCAGAGATGAAAAGAACTAGGTTCCATGTTTAGGCAATAATTTTATTTTATTGGGAATTGTGCTCATGTGTCATGAGAATAGAGAATGCTCAAGATCTCAAATTTTAGAAGAGAAGAGAAATAGTGTAAGTTAAGTTTCTCTGAGGTGTAAGTTGATTCTCTCTGAATTCCTGCAGTAATTTTAAAAGGATAGAATTATGGAATGCGTTACTACCGCAAAGTATCTTCTCCTTCTAGAATTTTTAAGATTTGAAGTGATTGAAAGGAATGGTAAAACATAATAAAAACAGTCTTTGTTTTTTCAATAAACTGCTTCCTTCAGGAAAGTGAGATGGTTAATGACAACAATAAATGCTGAAGATACAGCTTGACATACTTTCTGTAGTGGAAGTCATGTTGGGCTGGTAGGGCCTTAGGCTGAATGCTTAAGTACAGCCATACTTCACCCACAAGCTTGAATGGAAATTCAGTTCACTTAGGAATTTAACTTTATTTCAAACCATGGGGAAAAAAGACAACCCTTAAACCTTCTTACTATTACACCTAAACTTATTTTAAAGGTGTCTTTTGAGAAGAAAAACAAAGCCATTAATCTGAATGACAATTATTACTGTTCTCAAAATGAAACCACTTAAAGAATCTGGGTGTTCTTATGGAAAAGTTTAAAACTATTATACTTCAAATTAAATTTGAAGGTATTGCATATTGAGTTGCCTTTTTCTTTTCCCCCATCGATTTTAATTACTAGTACATTTGCATGAAAATAGGATCTTTATTTCTTGAAAGCTCATCAGCTCCTGCTGCTTATTCTTCATTGTAGATATCACATGCTAAGGGTTAGATCTTCAGGTGAGGTAGAAGCAAGAGCAGATGTGCTTAGAAGAAAGAAAGTTTTTTATGCAAATACTATTTTTAATAAAACCGAAAAGGATAAAAAGTGAAAATACATGCTCTGAAAGCAAAATTCCACTATCACTTCCAAGATATACAGATGTCCCACCAAACAAAAGTGATTTTAAATTTTAAAACTGAATATAAAACATGAAAATACAACATGAAACCATAAAGAATCACTACACCATAGCTTACTTGAATTTCCCCTTCTTGATACTCATGCCTTTATTGTATAAAAAGGAAACATGAGACCCAGGCAGTCAGGTTGATTTAAACCCTCAAGATTTTTTCCTATAAAAAGCTTCTAGTTTTTGATGGCCCTTTCTGAAACAAATGGCTGACTTCTACCTTCATATTGTAAAAACCAACAGTCAAATGGTTACGTGAAGAAACTGTGAGCAGTCAATACTGAATGAACACAAACTGTGAAGTAATTATTGGCTTCTCCATGCGCAGATCCAGTTGTAACGCAGTGGTGCAACTCTTTGAGGGAGTTTGCACCACCACATACCTGTGCTTTCAAAGAAAACGAAAGGTATTTAAAACCATATCAAATATAAGACCCCTGCTTCTACATCTTGATAATGTAGCTTGATTCCAGCTACCAACAAAACCGAGTATGTGAAAAGAGTAATGAGAGTCTCAGCTGTATTTGCACTACAGGAAAAGCCATCAGAGGCTCACACACTGCTCTGCTTTAAAAGTGCTATTGTGCTCTACTAAATTTTATTGAATATTAACTGGTTTTCAGATAGCTCTGGCTATTGAGATAATAAATGTGGCAGTTATGTTTGACAATCATTGCAACTGCCTGCAGCCTATCTGGGAAGCACCCTGAAGTTCATCACAGTCCGGGCACCAGACTGATGATGACAGTAAATGAGCTGTTACTCATCAGGTATTCCAAAGCTGTGCACAAAAATTTGGCCTTGTAAATGTTTTGGAATGACAAAAGGGCACTAATGATTGTCATGGTCAGATCCAGTCTATGTAGGGTAAATTACAGGCAGTACTGCCTATCTGATAAGAGAGGGAAGAGGAAAGAGAGGGGGAGAGGGAAGGGAATGGGAAAGGGAAAGGGAAAGGGAAAGGGAAAGGGAAAGGGAAAGGGAAAAGGAAAGAGGGTTGAGTTTACAACATGAGTTCTGCTAAGAAAAATGCAGCTCTGTCAAAGCTCTGGAAGTGGTATTTAGCCTCATTTCTTTTGGTACAGAAAATGGCACAGAGGCAGGGGTAAGGCCCAGAGAGTATTTTACCTGCAGCCAGGAAATATTGACAGTGCACTCAGATACGTGGATTCAAATCTGCAAAACAAATGAATTGCTACTAATAAAAACAAAGCACAGAGTCCCTTTTACATTGTTTTATCCTGTTTAAAAGACAAACATTTGCACGCTGCAAGCCTCAAATGGATAAATGCTACCATGAGAACTTATAAGCCATCTGCTAGCTTCCTAATGAAGCCAGTAACTATTATTGTTTACAGTTGAACACCGGGGGTCATGTGTATTTGCTGTAATGAAAGAATCAATGCATCACTGCAGATGCTAAAACAGAACTTTTTTTTTCCAGACGGCTAATTATAAATACAATAAAGTAGCAAATTAAAAAAAAATCTGTTCATTTCCATAGAGAAATAGTGCTTGGCACACCAATTACAAAACACAGCACTGCTCTGTTTTCTAGTAGTCTCCACTTGACAGGCCCAGCATACAGGAACAGAATCACAAAAAGTTACTCTTCAATACTTAACAAATAGCCAATCACCAAGGGGTTCTTAGCCCCTAATTATAAAATCTTTACAAACCTCCTACATTATTTAATTGTATTGTTTATCTGAATGTAACGATGAAGTGTGCACTGGCAGATATCTCTCTGTTGCCGTTTCATTCTGTTTTTCTTGCTCAAAGAAGACACATGATATATGAAAACTTGGTTGAGCTATTAAAAACATCCTGAAGTTTCTTGGGTTTTCAAAATGCTTGTTGAAGAGAAATTTATGCACAGCAGTAATACAGTTAATTACTGGCTTATGATTTCATCACCCAAAAAATAATACACTTATAAAATCTGACAAACTAATATTAATTCCAAACATTTAGCAAAACAAAAAAATGACAAAAAACTGGACCTTTGTACATGATGGAATTCTACATTCCACTGAAAACAAGCCATTAATTTTGAAATTTTATTAGTGGCCTTTATTTTCTGCAAAAATATTATCTTAATTTCAGGAAATTTCCTAAAGCCTGTGAATCCAGAGACCTTATTTGCCTTGCTGAGTCAACAAACTGCAAGTGACTCCTCATTACCCTCTGATACTATTGGGGCCATGACATAGCCTTCTTGCAGCTTGTACTCTCCTCATATCACTTGCAACATACAAGGAGCTACATATCTATCATATGGGTAAAATGCAGTATAACCTAATGGCTAGATGGGATGCAATAAACAGGAAACCTGAATTATTGTAGGCCACAAATCAGTAAACCTGTAGGAAAGAAAGGGAACAAACAATATTCCACTTTTACAATAATAAAATACTTGTAGCAGGTGGCGCTCAAGGCAGAAATAGAGAAAGCTGTCAGCAGGAGAATACTGCTGCTTTTTAAATTTTGTCTTCATCTTGTGGCAATGGCCTGGGAGAGCTAACACCAGTAGAACAGAGTGGGAAGAGTTCATTAGTGAGGTCAGAGAGCACAGAGGAGCACCGCTATACAGGAAGATCTGTTAAGTCTGACGCTTGGGTACACTGCTGCACCCTGACAATCCTGCCTATCACCCACTCCCTGCTTGCAGCCTCACATGCCTGCTTGGTTGGATGTCCCTGACTGGGAGGTGCAGGGGCTGGGAACCCCAAGGAGAGAGCCCACTGCAACCCCTTGCTGAGGTTCCCTCCTTGTCCAATGGTCACACCCTGTGCCCAGCACATGTGGGCAAACCTGTTGTGTGAACTGCCATGTGTTTTCCTGAGGTATGCACCTAACACCAGCAAGTGGCCTGAGATGCTGGGTTAAGAAAAGGATCCTCAGTATCCAAAGCTTTGCTTTGCTTTGCATTGCCTTATTTTGCCTTGCCTTGCTTTGCCAAGCTTTGCTTTGCTTTGGCAGACCTCGTTGAGCCCTCCCAGATAAAATCAGAAAAAGGAGCTGAGTAACTGGAGCAGAGAAGACGATGAAGAGAATAATTGTCCTAGATTCAGCTGGGATACAGTCAATTTTCTCCCTAGTAGCTGGTATAGTCCTGTGTTTCGGTTTAGGATGAGAATAATGTTGGTAACATGCTGCTGTTTTAGTTGTTGCTGAGCAGTGTTTACACTAAGCCATGGAATTTCAGCTTCTCACCGCACCCCACCAGTGAGCAGGCTGGGGACAAGAAGCCAGGAGGGGACACAGCTGGGACAGCTGACCCAAACTGGCCTAAGGAATATTCATACCATGCGGCATCATGCTCAGTATATAAACTAGGGGAAAGCTAGACAGAGGACACCGCTCAGAGCTGGCTGTACATTGATCAAAATAAGGTGAACAATTATACTGTTCATCACTTGTTTTGCATATTATTANCCATGGAATTTCAGCTTCTCACCGCACCCCACCAGTGAGCAGGCTGGGGACAAGAAGCCAGGAGGGGACACAGCTGGGACAGCTGACCCAAACTGGCCTAAGGAATATTCATACCATGCGGCATCATGCTCAGTATATAAACTAGGGGAAAGCTAGACAGAGGACACCGCTCAGAGCTGGCTGTACATTGATCAAAATAAGGTGAACAATTATACTGTTCATCACTTGTTTTGCATATTATTATTATCATTACCATTATTATTTCCCCACCTTTTTCTGTCCCATTGAACTGTCCTCATCTCAACCCATGAATGTTATTTCCCCCCCCTCCCCCCCCTCCCCACGCCTAGTTCTCTCTCCCATCTCTGTGGCAGGAGGTTGGTGAGCAATTTTCTGTGTGGTGTTTGGTTGCCTGCTTGGTTAAACCACAATGCCCCACCCAACACGGGGCACAATAGGGCACAAAGAGCTGATATAACAGGAGATCAGACCAAAATGTGTTAAAACAAATTTGCTATAAGCATTTATGAAATAGTTTAATAGTTGCTGGTCACAATGTTGACTTATTTCCTATCAGAGCTGCTGCACTTGTTCTCAGGGTTGTGTTATGTAACACTTTATTTGCTGTGTATGCTCCCTGTTGTGCTGTTTATCGCCTCTGGGGCCGGGATTAAGGGTATAATTTTGTTGTACTTTATAACACTGGCTTATGATAGGATAAAATTACTGGCCACAAAACTAATCTTGTATTTGCACTCAGCATTACCGTCATCTCAGTACTCTGGGAGCCATCTCAGAAGTATTAATTATTAATAATTACATTCTTTAGCTCTTCAGCTCAGAGAGCTAATCTGTGGGGAACACAAGGGAGGACATTTTCCCCTGCTCCTCCACCTTCCCTTTCTCCTTCACTTTCCCCTTCTCCTCTATGCTAGCTAAAACAGCTCTTGAAAATTTTTTATATCCTCAGGATGTTCAAACCAGCATGTTCCTGTTGATATGTCTCCTACTCTTGAATATGTTTCAGGTCATGTTTAAACAACTATTTAAGAATACCACACAGAGATCTCCCTTAAGGCTGAACAGTTATGAGTAGCAGGGTATGGAGGAAAGTAAGAGCAAGTACCTCGGACAGTGCAAACCTCCAATGTTTCAGAACTTCACTGCTGAACAAATGGAGAATATTGAATAATTAATAAAATACTTGGAAAAATGATGCCATCACTCTGACCATTCCAGAGAGACAAAAACCACTGCAACATGCTGGGGACTGGCCCAGGCCAACCAAGCCCTACTCAACACTACTCAGCACCCACAAGGGGAAAAGAAAGTGTCTGTATCTGATGAGAAAAAGACAAGTATTGCAGCTACTCCAACACCTGCAACATGCACTACAGCTACTCCAAGCTCCCTGACAGGCATGTGGCTACTCCAGCCCCAGTGACTGGGACAGCTACTCTAACCTCCATGAAAAGCACTGCAGCTGAACTGACACGGCAGCCTTGACCACTCACACCTGGCAAGCCTAGCTAGCTCCACTGGCTGCCGGTGTCAAGAGTGGGCTGTCTCCCAGCTTCCGTGAAGCAGGAGTACAGCTAGGGCTCTCCACCCTTACCACGGCCGTCTCCGTATCCGAGGGGAAGTAAAGGATCGAGGAGGAGACCTTTCTAGGTTCTAAGAACAGGTTTATTGGAAGGGTGAGAAAAAGCAACTGAACAAACACAGAAGGAACCCAGAAAAGACTACGAGAACAGACTTACAGCAACTTAAATACGGGACCTCCCCCATGGGAGGGTTCAAAGCTTCAGCCAATGAGGGGCAACAAGGGGGTGTAACATAAGGCGGGATTACAGTCTCACATAACCAATAGGGAGTAACTTAGGCGGGGACTCCTACAGAGTAACAAATAGTAAACCGAGGAAGGGATGATTGCTACAGAATGTTCTGGAAGAATGGGCGGGGTCAGAAGGGATTGACAACTGTAAGGGCAGGGTTTAGGGTGAAGGACGGGGTAAAGGCGGGAAAGGGAGAAACCATTTTATAACAACACAGGGGAACAACTGAGGGAAAAAACATTACAATAAGGGAAAAATACAACTGAATAACAACCAAATTAAACATAAACTGCAACACTGAACTACAGAACCAACCCTTGCCAGTATCAGTTGCCCAGTACACAAGAAGAAATGTTGGAAGCAGAAGTCAACTCATCTAGAAAAGGAAGAAACACTTCCCTTACTAAGGAAAGAAGTGACAAGGCAGACTACTCCGAGCAGGACCATCAGGAGAACATGAGTAAGAAGATGCAGGATTCACATAGGAGAGGCTAGCCTATCCTGAAGTGAGATGTGAGACATGTGAAAAGATTTCAGCCATCATCCAGCTGAGCACATTGTCACCTCACAGCTTTGCTGCTGGGATAACCCTGTAACTAGAGGCTAGGAAAACCAAACAGCTGGGATCCTTTTCTAGGGAAGAGGGCATTGACGATGCAGTAGGAAAAGGGACACAAGTACTCAGCTTCTGGAGCTGATGCCTGTCAGGCCCTAGAGAAATGCATCCCTTCAAGAAAGCTGTTGTATATCACACAGACAAATGGAGACAGGCATGTGTGGAAGTTCATACAGAGCTCAACACCATTGTATGCCAACTTATTATCAGCAATGACCTAGAGAGACAGAGAAGGACAAACAGTGGGTGAACTGGCTGTCTTGCTCTGGCAATATGAAGAAAGTATCTCTGCCTCATCATGGACCTATGCATCAGCTGTGGAGAAACTGCTCAGAAAACTGTCCCGTGGGCTCCAGCAATTCATATATTCTACTCCCCACCACTATGGACCAGTATCTCAGCTATGCTCAAGAGAGAGGACAGGGTGACTACACACCATGGGTCACCCTGTGGTTTTATCTGCATGAATTCAGAGAGGACAGGAGGAAAACCAACCTCAGCCCTAGAGGGACGGGTATGTGAGTTGCAAGATGCTCAGTATATGAACTAGGGGGAAAGCTGGCCAAGGGCTGCTGCTTGGGCACTGGCTGGACTTCTGTCAGTGGATGGTGAGCAATTGCAATGTGCACCATATGTTTTGTATATTCCAATCCTATTATTATTATTATTATTATTATTATTATTATTATTATTGTTATTATTATCACCATCATCACCATTACCATCATCATCATAACCATCATCATCATCATTACTCCTTTCTTTTTTGTTCTATTAAATTGTCTTTATCTCAACCCATGAATTTCACCTTTTTCCCCCCCAGTTCTCTTTCCCATTCCAGTGGCAGGGGGACAGTGAGCAAACAGCTGTGTGGTGTTCAGCTGCTTGCCAGATTAAACCACAACAATAATTTAATTTCAGTACCTACTCTAACAACGTTTCTATCTTTGTCACCTTAAGTGAATAATTTAATTTATATATCTTAAGTCTCTATTTCATAACACTTCTGAGATNCAAGATGCTCAGTATATGAACTAGGGGGAAAGCTGGCCAAGGGCTGCTGCTTGGGCACTGGCTGGACTTCTGTCAGTGGATGGTGAGCAATTGCAATGTGCACCATATGTTTTGTATATTCCAATCCTATTATTATTATTATTATTATTATTATTATTATTATTATTATTATTATTATTGTTATTATTATCACCATCATCACCATTACCATCATCATCATAACCATCATCATCATCATTACTCCTTTCTTTTTTGTTCTATTAAATTGTCTTTATCTCAACCCATGAATTTCACCTTTTTCCCCCCCAGTTCTCTTTCCCATTCCAGTGGCAGGGGGACAGTGAGCAAACAGCTGTGTGGTGTTCAGCTGCTTGCCAGATTAAACCACAACAATAATTTAATTTCAGTACCTACTCTAACAACGTTTCTATCTTTGTCACCTTAAGTGAATAATTTAATTTATATATCTTAAGTCTCTATTTCATAACACTTCTGAGATAATACTTCTTCCCTGTACCATAGGCAAATGTCTATGAATATACTTGCTTCCCAAATTACAGGAAAGTTAGTTGCAAGAATTAATTTGTTAATGTTTGCAAAGTGCTCTGAAGGCAGAAAGCACTCTATAAATGCTAATTATTAAATCAAAGGTTTATCTGACTTTATTACCAAACCACTAATAAAATAAGTTACATAGCTGTTGCAGGTTGGAAAAAGCACTTTTACTGTCTAAAAGATAAAAAGGTTTTAATTAGTAAATATTTTGAAAGCACTTTGCTGAGAAAAAAAAATGCTAACTGTTAATACAGGTTTTCCCTAATGTAAATAGCTACAAAATATAAACTCCTGGATGCTACTGTAACTTCTGCATATATTATCTAAAGTTTTGTCCCATGGCAACAATATTTTTATTTGAGGCACAATTTTTGTAATATTTATGAAAAAATCGTGCTTGTGTTTGTCAAATAAATGTTCGGATGCAGCAAGAGATTAAAGGTATCATTCTTAGCAGAGAATAGCAAAACCTAATGCACTGTCAAATTATACATATAGACATTTACCGTTATTTTTGCTTATTAACTTAAAATTGTATTTTGCTAAGTTTCCAAGCTTCTGCTGATCCACAAGGCTCAGCTCTTCCAAACACTCTACTGTACCTGCAAGTATGTGACCTGTTATCTACACATGATCTTAAAATCAAAGCATGCAAACAGATTTGAAACTTTTCTGCGTAGGCAGTTAGAAAGACTGAATTCTGAAAGTGCCTCAAGCCTTCTGAAACACTGCGTATCTCTAACTCCACACAGTTTGATCCTGCCAGGAGAAACCTTTTGCTCACCTGTTGTGATGCTTGTTTCCCCTCTGGATGCAACAATATAAACTTGGGTATAATAATAATCATAATAGTAATAATAATAATAGTATGTTGGTTTATTGAGTGTAATAATTAATTTATTAACATAATTGGTTCTGACTCATCCCCTTCCTATGTACATTTTTGACATACACTTTCTTGTAGAGTCTTCCAAACTATATTATTATTATTATTATTATTATTATTATTTCAAAATTATCAGATAGTGATCAGTATTTCTCAAGTACCTGGACGAGTGGTTTGAAAAGAAATTTGAAAGTAGATCACAATATGATTATTCCCTATAGTAATGCCTGCCTGTGACTGTAGAAAATAAGAAACCTTGAGCCATAAGAAAAGTCCTGTGGGTCTGCTTTGCTGAAAGAGAAGAAATGTGACAAAATCCTCCATACTTAGAGCTCTGCTGATTGCAGGAGGATAAGGATGCAGTCAGCCAGGCCCATTCAGTGAGGCAATGCAGCCTGGCTGCTGGTGCCTGTCTCTACAGTCCAGGAGACAGAAATCCTCCTGCTCTTCCCAGTGCTCTCGGCAGGAAGGAGAGGTCCAGGTGTTGCTCCTACCGAAATCAAGAGTCTCCAGCTTTTCAATGCCACAGACTGGTGGCTCCAAAACACCCAAACACTCCCAGTGAAGGTGGGAGTATGTGCTCATTAATTTGAGCCATAAATCACAACTTCGTATGGCAGAAAAACGTCCAGAAAGTGATATGCTACAGTAAAGGTTTATGTCCATTTCTGTGCTCTTACTATAGCTCTTCCAGGCAGATGGGGAGTCAGAGCAGGAATGCCAAACCTTTATCTTGCATCAATTTGTCAAACTGTCTCTGAAGGAAAGAGGACTGAGATTTTCTGGAAAGGAGGCAGGGTTCAGGGCTGGGGACAGGAANTAAGTTTCCAAGCTTCTGCTGATCCACAAGGCTCAGCTCTTCCAAACACTCTACTGTACCTGCAAGTATGTGACCTGTTATCTACACATGATCTTAAAATCAAAGCATGCAAACAGATTTGAAACTTTTCTGCGTAGGCAGTTAGAAAGACTGAATTCTGAAAGTGCCTCAAGCCTTCTGAAACACTGCGTATCTCTAACTCCACACAGTTTGATCCTGCCAGGAGAAACCTTTTGCTCACCTGTTGTGATGCTTGTTTCCCCTCTGGATGCAACAATATAAACTTGGGTATAATAATAATCATAATAGTAATAATAATAATAGTATGTTGGTTTATTGAGTGTAATAATTAATTTATTAACATAATTGGTTCTGACTCATCCCCTTCCTATGTACATTTTTGACATACACTTTCTTGTAGAGTCTTCCAAACTATATTATTATTATTATTATTATTATTATTATTTCAAAATTATCAGATAGTGATCAGTATTTCTCAAGTACCTGGACGAGTGGTTTGAAAAGAAATTTGAAAGTAGATCACAATATGATTATTCCCTATAGTAATGCCTGCCTGTGACTGTAGAAAATAAGAAACCTTGAGCCATAAGAAAAGTCCTGTGGGTCTGCTTTGCTGAAAGAGAAGAAATGTGACAAAATCCTCCATACTTAGAGCTCTGCTGATTGCAGGAGGATAAGGATGCAGTCAGCCAGGCCCATTCAGTGAGGCAATGCAGCCTGGCTGCTGGTGCCTGTCTCTACAGTCCAGGAGACAGAAATCCTCCTGCTCTTCCCAGTGCTCTCGGCAGGAAGGAGAGGTCCAGGTGTTGCTCCTACCGAAATCAAGAGTCTCCAGCTTTTCAATGCCACAGACTGGTGGCTCCAAAACACCCAAACACTCCCAGTGAAGGTGGGAGTATGTGCTCATTAATTTGAGCCATAAATCACAACTTCGTATGGCAGAAAAACGTCCAGAAAGTGATATGCTACAGTAAAGGTTTATGTCCATTTCTGTGCTCTTACTATAGCTCTTCCAGGCAGATGGGGAGTCAGAGCAGGAATGCCAAACCTTTATCTTGCATCAATTTGTCAAACTGTCTCTGAAGGAAAGAGGACTGAGATTTTCTGGAAAGGAGGCAGGGTTCAGGGCTGGGGACAGGAAGGGCAGTCTAGGAATAGCTGGGAAATGAAAAGTGTTCAGGAGATTTGTCAAAATGTTAAAGGGGCCCTCAGCAAAAGAAACTCGAGATTACTGAATTTCTCTAAACCCAGGGGTTTTTGATTGTGCTTTCTTGGGTTGCAAATTTACTTTATAAACCAAAAATTACGATATCTTTACAAAATAATTCTAGACTACCTAATAAAAAGTCCAAATTATTTTGTGGTTATCAAAAATTACACATTGTGAAATAAATTGTCAATGACATAAAGCAACACCACTAGGGCTGAAGAAAGGTCTTAATAATATTTTTGTTGTTATCACTATAACTACTAGCCCTTATTTTTAAAATATCACAGAAAATTGGGGGGCTGTTCTGGAGAAAGTTTATGGATTTTAAGATTAATGGATGGTATTAGGATTATACTAAAAATTGTGAAAAAATAAAAAGAATCCCTTTAAAAATTATTTTAAATACTGCATTAATTAAATCAAAATGGACTCAAGTAAAATAAAGGTATATACAAACCCTTGCTTGGAAAACCTTAGAATGTATGTCAGCTTGCTCAGAATAATTCTGATGGCATCAGAGCTCAAAAATACTTGGTCTACTTTGAGTCCTGTATTTTCACTTTGTGTAGTCTAGTTTTTCACATTCTGGTATCACAAGAGGTATTGTTCCATTCATGGATAGCAACAATAGAATTAGACATAATGTAGAGAAAAAAAGGCAGACGTGGTCAAGAAATACTTCTGTCTTGTCAAAAGGCACATTAAATATTAATAAATGATGCTAATAAAATACTTCCTGATCTGACAATAAATTATGAAAAAGCAGGAGATGGCACTGGAATGGGCTGAACTTTGGAATATGATGCTAAAAATAGGGATTCAATAGGAAAAAAAAAAGTGTTATCTAGGGACGAAATATGCAGGTTATCAGTACAGGAGGGTGCCCTTAGTCCTGAGAATGTCTCAGAAGAAGAGGAGCTTCAGTCACAGCAGCAATTCTCAGACACAAATTTGTCCCAGTGGGGTGGTGTAACAGAAGGAGTTATGGCAATAGAAACTGTAGCAGAGGTGGATAGATGCTTCCTAGCTCTATATCTGGTATTAGTGTGACCACTGATGGGGAGGTAGTTCTATTTCTGACATTTCAAAGAGAAAAGAGCTCCTTTAAATGGAGTGGAATCAGAAGAGAGAAATTAAAATTATTAAGTGACTGGGAAGTTGGCTTTACAGGGAAATATTACTAAAGAAGAGATTAAGAAGTTATTTGATCATATTATATACACTTGCAAAATAGAAATATTAATTTCCACTTTTTCAGGACGAGATTTAAACACATTTGATAAAATACAAGAGTGAAGAATTCTGTGATGGAAAAGGTAAAATTATGCTTAATTCTGGTATATATAAATTAAAATCTATGGAGGTTTTAGGATGCAAAAGTCCCCTGCTTGACTAATTTCAATTAAAAATTCAACAGTTACTAACATTTAGCTCTTTGGTTTTCCTGGAATAATTTGAAGGCAACCTTCCTACTTGGTTAGGTATTCCATTACCCTGGCTTAGTTTAGCAATGCAGTTTTCTTCCTACTGGCTACATGTTTGCTTTCAAGAAAGTCTGCTCCTGTGACTTGTCCCAGAGCAATTTGCTTATACAGGTACACATTAAAAATATTAATAAGCCTAACTACACATTGAGATAACCTCAGATTTCAGAAATCACATGTAACAATCCAAGTAGATTATATCCCAGTGTTGGTCAGGAAAAGCAAGGCTTTCCAGAGGTGAAGAAGCCTTGTTGTACCCTGGAATTGACATTGTTTGCCCTGTGCCCAGGCTGGATGCCATTTGGAATATGGGATCAGATTAAGAATTGAAATCACTGGACTAGCAGGACTTCACTTGGTGCTGCGGAAGTATCAACTGTTAGGTACAGCAGCAGAGAAAACAAAGTTTTGATGTGCTCATTAGCCTTTGTCTTTCATCCATCATAGCTTGGCTTTGGTTTTATTTTCTTTTACTATTTCTTAGTTTTCTGCAGGTCCTTCCATATTTGACACGGTTTCCAAAAATATGGCACAACAAAACATCATAATTATTCTGTCATGATAGTTTTGTGTATTTAAACATACAATCCTCTGCAAATAAGTAAAAGGTTATGAAAAAGAATTTTAGCTCTGCAGTCTGTGTTTTTTTAAATTTTACTTTGATTTGGAAATGTCATGGTTCATTGCAAGCTCACTAGAGTGAGTTTAATGGATTAGAATATATTATTAAAATAAGACTGCTAGAGAAGTATATTGCACAGATGTGGAATACTGTGAATGTGTTACTGTAAACTCTGCTGCATTAAAAGGCAGTGTACCACTATCTTTTCTTTCTTGCCTTACAGGATTGTGGGCAGGAGCAGCACTGCGAGTTCACTACAGTGGAAAAGTTTTATCTATTTTCAGTTTTTCTTCATGTATGTTGATATATCAAAAAAAAGCTCTTAAAGATAAATACATAAAAGCATTGCTCTTTCATGTGGTATTATGGACACAAAATGTGCATATATGTGCTTTTGAGATTTTTATGCTATTTTTGTTTGTTTTCTGAAACATGATATAAGGATTTATTTCATTCAAGAAAATCTCTTTTCATAAACAACTCATTATCTTCTCCCTCCTTGCCTTAGGGTATTTCCCTGCCTCCTCTTCCCAAAATAAAACAAAAGCTTGTTAGATTGCCCATGATCTCTGAAAAACACCTAAAATTTTAAAAATCTGGTTTTAATTGGACAGATCTTTGTTTTCTCTTAGCAACGTCTTGGCACCTGTCGTTAGTGCTGTTAAATGTAGCTTGAGAACAGCTCGTTCCCTGAAAACAGAGTAGAAGGCACACCAGCTGGAAGGGTATCAACAGCCCTCCATCTCCAGTAGCTGAGTCCTAGAATCAGCTGAGTTGGAAGGGACTCACAAGAATCATTGACTCCAGCTGCTGGCCCTGCACAGGGCAACCCCAAGAATCATATTATGCATCTGGGAGTGCCGTCCAAATACTTCTTGAACTCTATGGAACCACAGAGCCTTCTTCCAGCTCTCACTGCTACAGTGGCTATTGGTACTGTTCTGAGGCCACTGCAGGACGTGCAGTGCATTCCCCTCCACTCAGAGCCCTTCCCGAGCAGAACCCAGGCTAAGCACTCCTGTTTTGGCTTTGACTCTGTTTTCATGGCTGAGTGGAATGGCTTAAATGACAACCCCAGTCACTGACTCGAACAGCAGATGTCACTGTTGGCAGCATGATCCTTTGCCGCCTGTGCACAGAACCAGGGGGAGAGAGACTACAGCCACTTACAAGACTTCCAAGAAGTGGGGGCGTGGGGATCCTCCAGAGAAGGGGGCAGCAAGGTTGGTATAGGTATGACAGTACATATTGGGGGGCACAGTGACCATCAGTGATACATCAAAAATCATCATGAATCCTGGTTTAAATATAGGGGGTGAAACTAGATGGAAGCTGTACCTCATTGTGTATTTTGAAGATATGCTCCACTTTATTTCCTTGGGGTGGAAGACCTAATTCTGCAATCTAAAAGAAATGCCTGAATTTATTGTTTCTCTGTTCCTGGAGTGGGAAGCATGCTGCTGCACAAGAGTATTGCGCCTCTTTCACATTCATGTTTGGGAAAAAAGTGCTAAGTGATCAGAGAGTTTCTGAACCAGCACTTGAAAACACTATTTTTCTTCTTTATATTAATCCCCTCACACTTCCATTTGTTTCAATTACTGAACATGGCATATTGAGTTGTACAATCATGCATTAATGATTCTGCAGAAGAACCAAGGTCTTTTATGAGTGATGATGTCCACAACACAACTGACAGCTGCAGAGACCACAATCTTGAGACAGTTTATCACCTGTTCTGATTGTCTAGTGAGACTAAAGGCAAAGTACCACTGATTCCAAACATCCAGTCACTTGCTGGGGCACCTCTGGCCTACAGTTCAAGAAGCCAGTTTGCAGTTCAGCAGTTTCTTTGGCTTGGTATGTTTGATTTATAAGACAATTTTTGTACCCTTTAAAGATGTGGAGAAACGAGCAAATGTGAATCTCATGAAATTCAGGAAAAAAAAAAAAAACCAAGGTCCTGTACTTGAGGAGGAATAACCTCATGCACAAGTACACACTCCATGCCAAGGTGATCCTTGGTGATACAAGGTGATCAAGGAAGGTGATCCTTGTCCTCAACTCAGCACTGGTCACATCTGGCACGCTGGGTACAATTACGGGCTTCCCTGTGCAAGAGTCCAGCAAAGCACACACAAGGATGATTAAGGGACTGGAGTACCTCACCCACGAATAAACACTGAGCTAGTGTGATTCTTGAGCCTGGTGAAGGTTCAGCTGTATCTCATGAATGTACAGAAATGCCTGAAGAGAGGACGCAAAGAAGATTGGAGCCAGGTTCTTTTCAGTGGTGCTCAGTGACAGGATCAGAGACAATGGCCACAAACTGAGACAAGGAGTTTCCCTTTGAACATCATGAAACACCTTTTCCTGTGAGGGTGACCAAGCAGTGGAGCAGGTTGACTTGAGAGGCTGGGGAATCTCCATCCTTGCAGATACTAAGAAGAGTGCCTGGACATGATCCCAGGCAATTGTCTCTAGGAGGCCCTGTGTAATCAGACTGAACAGTATGACCTCCAGATGACACCCTTCCAACCTCCATCATCCTGTAATCCTATGACTCCTTTGGTATAAGCATCAACTATATATCCTTTTGTGGGATACACAGATTGAGAAAGTAAGAAATTACAGCCTGAAAAATATTCCAGGCCGGAGCTTCTCAGCTCTGTTCCCAGCCTGATAAGCTGGTCCAGCTGAAGGCCAGGGAAAATCTCTCCCAGGATGGTAACTTGGTCAAAATAGATAGGAATTAATAACAAGATAGAACACCTGTTGTGTGCGTGACCAGGCCCTGGGAACGAGGTGTCTTCTCTCTGAACCAATCATTTTTTTCTGCTCTTGGAGTTGCGAGTCATGTTATAAAAACCAGTGTGTTTCTGAATAAACTTGTCTCTCTCTCTTTCCTGTCATGAGAGATGACCATGTAGCTGTGCATCTTATCTCTGCCGCACCTAAGGGGTTAACACCCCATTCCACGGCTACATTTGGAAGGTCCCACCGATAGACATCCTTTTGCTTTCACCTTTACAGAACAGTTGATTATCAGCAACAGCTCTGACATTTCATACTCCAAGGATTATGCATTGTTTAATACTTTTATTTTGCAGACTTTCTCTAGATTAAAAATATTTTTTAAATTCTTGCTCAGTGTAATCTTTTTATGGTGTTGGAAGCTATTTCTTTATTAGTGTGTTTCATTCATGAACACACAGGTACAGCTAACTACAATTTATGCTTTTGTCATGTTTTTCCACAAAGAAATTCAAAGGAGAGAACTGTTGAAATATTGTCATGTGTCTTATATGTGGACAGAAGCATTTCATAACACATACTTGACCATATGGAATTAATAAATTTTATACATATTTTACCTGGGAATAAGATACCAAAAATAATGAATTTTTGTATGAATTATAATGTTTTCCTTGTGATAATAAATCTTATTCCAAGCATTTCTGAAACCACATATTGAAATACTAAAAGTCTAAAATTCAGTTCAATACATCCAGTTCAGGAGCTGAAAACACTCAACATTCTAGTATCTATCCTATTTCATACAGGTATTTTTTACTCCATCATGTCACTTAACATGATTCCTTTTCTGATGTTGACTAAAAAGTGGACATAATAACAACATGCTGTGTTCTTCAAATTGTTTCAATCCTCCAAAAGTGCAAACATTGGGATTCTGGGTTTTGGATAACCAGACTAATGGAAATTCCCACAGAATGATTCATACAATTCAGCAACATCTCTAGCAGCCTAAAAGTGCTAAATCATGGTATTGATGGATCAGTTCCATTTTTGCTATAAATTTGCACAGATTGATTTTATTTTTGCAGCATGGTTTTTAGCCTCACTTAGCAATAAGACAGGATTGAGGTTCCTTTGTTGTTGGCTAGGCCAGACATCAAAATACTTCAGATTCATGCAAAGAAACTGTATTTTTGAGGGGAAAGAAGAGAGGAAAAGTGAGTAAAGGGGAAAAGAAGCACTTTCTTAATATTACAGTTTGGCAAGTCCATACTTCTTTGCATTTAAAATACAATTTTTCATTTGTTAGAAGAAAGGTTCCTTAAGCCTCTTCATCAGAAGAAGATCAGAAAATCATTTTTTCTTTTGTAATATAAGTGTTAAACACTCAGCTAGTCTACTTCATTCACTGCACAGTGTTCCTAAAGGTACATGGATAATACAGAGAAGAAATTTACTTCAGGATGCTATTGCTAAAAAAAATGACTTTACATGTTTCATTTGTTTCCCCCCTTAGACACAACACGACAAATGTATACTAAGTGCTTTCTTCTGTCTGAGGGGGGAACACTTAACTCCTTGCAACAGTAGAGAGGGACTGTTAAAAGTATTAGCCCTGTAAACCTGTGAACTGGAATACTAGTTCATAAAACATCTTAAATACTTCAAGAAATTAACTGCTGTTCACTGCCAAAGGAGCTGTTATGGAGAAATTCCTCCATTCTTCCCTTCATGCCAATGAACCCTTCACTGCTGGCCAACTTCTTTCTTACATGTGGCCAAAAGAGAAGACCAGGCTCCTGGGAACCTTCTTGGCTAACCAGACACGCTTTGCGGTTTTTCAAAGTCATTAGGCAGCAGCAAATAGACAGTGTAATTCCATAGATATAACGAAACATAGGAGACCTAATTGTGCGTACAGGTATCAGAAACACACAAAACATACAGCGAGACTGTTACTATGGGAGATTTAATACCAAGACTGCATCAAGAATTTTTTTTTTTAGAATATGCATCAGACACTAATTTGGTCCTCATCAGTCCTAGGGGTTTTGGATCAACCAAAATTCTCCATCTCCTTTTTTCTTTGTTCACAGAAATTTCAGCAGTATGAATCAGACTTAAAAGAATTGAATGCTAAGTCAATTTAATGAGTGGCTTGGGGTGAGTTTGAGACAATTTTACCATGAAAACGTTGCTCATATTTCCATAGCTAACTTTGAGGCAAAGCTCTTATCACATCATTTCCATTCTAAACTTTTCATTTTCTACTCTAAACTTTTAATCAGACTGACACTAATTTAAAATCATTCTCTGCGCTTACTTTCAGATTCATAGTATGTCTTGACTCAAAACATGTAATTGGTCAGTACTTTCTCCTATGCACGCCTGAAAGCAAAAAAAAACAGGCCAAAATTCTGGGGGAAAAAAAAGAAAAAAAGCTAGTATATATTAATTTGAAGCAGAACCTGCTACAGTCTTTTTCCGCTGATACTCTGGGAAACCTTTGTAGAACTGTCTAAGCAGCAAGCTGTTCAATTGTATGTCAGTGGAGAGATCAGGCTCTGGAATAACAAGAAAAGCTGGATGAGCATAAACATTATCTGGCTCCATCTATTCTGCAGAGCTTAATCATAAATTCAACCAGAACCAGTATTATTCAAAGATCTTTTACTCTCAGACATATACATGCATCAGAAGCTGCCAACAGTAGAAGCAGCACTCCTCCTGTCCTCCCTCATGCATGTAAACACTTCTTTGCAGGACTTTTAAAACACTTTTTAAAACGAAAAATCTCACTGCATATGGGAGAATTTTTTGGTGTGTGCTTTTTCCTTTGAAAACATAGCTGTCAAATAAAATTCACTGTTGTTAAATAAGCAAATATTTATAATGCTGAAAATATTAATTACTTTTCTAGAGTTCTACAGTAGCTACATGTGACAGAAGTCAGACTCATTGTACATATTTGATGGTTTAAGTTTTTAAAAAAACCCCAACGTAACCAATATATATTGTTAAATATTTTTGTCAGATGCTTCTAGAAATTCTGTTACCATACTTCATAATTCATTCTGTACTCAAATTCTGTGTGCAAGCAGTGAAAGCTGAACTATGGAAATTTCCAGGGAGACTGCAGGAGCTCCTACTTCAGAGCCCTTTGTGGATAGTATAAGTTAGAGATGTAACAGCTGCACATTTCACCAGGAATGACACTCCAGTGGATCATCAAATTAAGGGAGTCTCCTATCAGAAAAGGACAAGGTAGAAACAGGTTTTTTTATCACAGTCAGTCCCAGGAACAGACTTATTACGAAAGAAGATGCAAGCAGACAGTACCAGGAGATTAACTACATTAGCAAAGACAGGAGTGGGTATGTTTCTTGTTATGTGACAGGATATGAGTATAGGCCTTTGAAGACCTCCTTTCTGGACACAGCCATTTCTGTACTTGTGTTCAGAATTTTCACATAGACATTTTTTTCTTCTAGCTGACACAAAATAGTTACAATTCTAATTCTCTTTAGCTCAATTCTTTAAGTGTGCATTACTTACCACGGGAATTTCTTCAGGTCAGTTAAACATGCATATTCAAAGCAAAAGACAGGAATGATTTGCTCCTTTGCATTGACTACCTCTTGTTATTTATCATACTTTCTGATAGATACTTAAATCGTGACATAGCTACATTGTTCTGTGCTTTTGGACACCTCCTTCATATAAACCCTTTTGTGTTTTGAATAAAGCATGCTTACATCTTCTGAACTATGCTGTCTTATGCAATTAAGCCAAACAATCTGTGGTATGCTGTCAGCTGACAATGTCAGCAGAACATGCTAGGCAGGTTATCAGTAGAAATGAAGGAGGTGTACTTGAAAAAATACCTTCAAAAAGCTGTATGTTTCCACTGGCAATATTAAAGGTCTATCTACACAAATAACACCTACTTTTTGTCCATCTGACTTCAAATACTGTCATGCCTAAGTAGTCCTGAACTGGCATTCTGGACTGTAGACTCTAACAATGGATTGAACACAATGAAGTACTCAAACAATGAATAACAGAGGGAGGAACGGGAGAGCCTAACACCATGCAGCAATTTATACTTCAGTGTAAGCACATCTGTATATAGACACACAAGCACATATATAAAAACTAGACAATTCAGCAATGACTTCCGTCTATTTATTTCCAAAATTTAAGAGGTACAATTTCCATTTATTCATGCAAATTAAAATAGTGATGTCTTCTCAGGAGAATTTTTACATTTGTAAAGATGGTTATAACTCAGATCCACATCCATGTGGATCTAATCTGACCAATAATCAAAGATGTGGGTCTGGCTGCCTTGGTGGTGATAGAGAGTAGGAACTGAGTATTCTCTCAGGTGCCATGACTACCTTCAGAGGAAGTATTGACACAAATGATGTTCCAATTTTTTCTTGGTATTAAAGATTTTCTAATTTTATTCTTTCTACTGTGTGAATTATTCAGGGACTAGGAATACAGAAGTGCTGCTGTATAACAGGTCTGCTTTTTCAAGATGAAAAAGGCTATACTGTTATAAAAGCTCCTGGTTAATGCCAAAGATAAGTAACTGGCAGCTGGTTTCAGAAAGAAAAGGTATATCCTCTACTTTTAGATTTTTATCAACTTACATAACAAAATGTCTTATCGATAATGCAAACTGAACCTTAACAGAAAAGAAAAAAATCAGTATATTCTGTCCTACAACTGCCACATGTAATTTCTCACTGTAGGGCAACACCTATAAACAAATTATAAAATGGAATAGACTGTTTAAGAGGACACAAATGAAATGCTTAGTAAACGTGGGGATTTTTTTTTACTGATGGACAAGAAAACTGGCCCTTACAAACCAATCAGCATATTGAAACAATATTCTCAATGAAAATAAATGCATCTGTCTCTTTAACAGGCAATGATCCTGCTGCATTCGCTAAGCAGCTCAGCTCTTATGGATATCCAGAAGTCAGGACAGCTCAGTTTTTCTCCACTGTTAACTACCAGGACTTTACTTCATCTATGCAGTTTCACTGCACATTACCTTAATACAACAGATGTCAAAATCTTCAAGAGCGTCTGGAGGAGGGAGGCATATAGGTCATTTGGAGACAAGGCTGAAGAATAAAATAAGTACAATGACTAAAATAATACAGATCTTTTCTGTACCAGACTGGCAATTAGCTAAATTAAAATACCATCTTGCTGGTACATTTTTCTACTTAGGAGCAGACCCAACAGTAGGACTTAGCTGTAAATTAGTTACTTCAATGCTTCTCAGATATGTGGTCTCTGAAGTGGAATCCAAAAACTTGTTATGCTCAGAACAAGCCCAGTACTAAATAAATGTAAATTGCCTCAGAAGAATAATTAATAGAGCTGAATACTAGAAAGCTATAAGGGAGAAGATAAACAGACATGAAAAAAACCCCCCACAACCTCCCCCCGCCAAAACCAGAACCAAAACAACCAGCTCTGGGTTCAAGACTTCCTCTCCCAGGAAAATCTTGTTACTTAAAGCCAGTAACTTCAAATTAAAATAAAACATTCTAGGAAACAGGAACTTGAGTTACCTAGGAATCCTAGCTGCTAAACTAAACAGTCATATTCCCCCATTGACACTCTACTTCTGGTGCCAGATCTTGGGAATCAGATACACATGCAAATTAATAGAGCTCATTAAATTACCTTCTATCAGCTGAACCATGGTAACCAGCCTGGGGTACTCTTCTCCTATGGCAAATGAAAGATAAACACTCAGTAACTCACACCTGGTGTCTATATGTAATGCGACTCAGCTGCTTGCTTTTCAGGCCACAACAGTCTAGGGCACCCATGGCGAACAAACATTCTTGAGTGGTGGTTCTGGTAAAAAGTCCCCAAACCCACAAACACACAAAAACAAAACTAAAGACACTAAGTTTAGGTACTTCCACGGTTAAAGAGGGGTTCCCATTTGTATTTAAATTTTGAACTCAAGTATTTTAAATATCAAGGTCCTTTTAGGAACCCTTGAACCTTACTGGACTTAAGCCAGAGTTCACAAGGCTGTGAAAGGAAGTTAGCGGGACCTGAACGGCTGGGAAAGGGAACTCGACATCGCCCCGACTCAGGGCATGGAGGCAGTGGCAGAGCTGCATTTTCCCGGGGCGCGTTCCCCGCGCTCCCAGGGCCAGGACATGCCCCGCGACAGTTCCCTGCGCCACCCGATGCAGAGCCGGGCAAGTTCGCAGACAAAGAACGGGACGCGCCGGTGTCCATCGTGCCGGGGCGCTGCTGTCCCCAGCGGGACTCCGAGCCCCGCCGGGTTGCGGAGACGCGGCCGGAGCGCCCGGGAGAGCCCGTCCCCTGCTGGGGGCTGTCTCCTGCCCCCATGCCGCCCGAGCCCCCGGCAAAGCTCGATGGGAGCAGGCAGGCCCACTCTGGCAGCCTTTCCCCCACTCCTGCCCGCCGTCCTGCCCTACGCGCTGCCCCGCCGGACGCTTCCGTGCCGGATCCGCGGCCTGCCCGGCCCGGCCCAGCCCGGCGGGCAGCACGGCCAGGGTTAACCCTGAGGAATGCGGCGGGAGGAATGTGCATGCAGATGAGATGGATGCTAATCTCATGCTAATGAGCGGCGGCCGCGGCCGCCTGGGGCTCAGCCGGGCTCCCCGCGCCCAGACGGCAGCTGGGCTCCGCCGGCAGCCCTGACCCGCCGCTGCGCGGGCGAAGCGGCAGCCCCGGCATGGTGGACTGAGACCCGGCCGCGGCAGAGGGCTTCCCTGGGCTTCCGCGGGCCCTCGCTCCCGGCCCCTTCCCCGGCCCGGGTCGGGGCTTTTCCCGCTTCCCCTCTTTCTTTCTGTCCCTATGGAGCAGCTACCCCCGCCGTCCGACCATGCCTAGAAAAGCGGGGAATGGGCAGCTTCCCTTACCCGATGGCTGGGAGGAGGCGAGGGATTACGACGGCAAAGTCTTCTACATCGACCACAATACCAAGCAGACCAGCTGGATCGACCCCCGGGACAGGTGGTGCGCGGACAGGGAGGCGGCGAGGCCCGGGCGGGCGGGGGGCTCGGAGCGACCCCGGGCGGAGGGACGGGCGGGGGCCGCGCCGCAGGGTCAGTCCCCTCACGGGACGGGGAGCGGGGGGGCAGGAGAAACCCCTGCTTGCAGCCGGACACACCGTTCCCTCCTTCCCATCGGCTGCAGGCTTGTTTGTAAGCCTGTGGCGTGAGTTGG
>VWZS01009574.1:589804-751994 GCA_013397075.1 Rhabdornis inornatus
TGGGGTGGGGAGGGAGGGAGAAACCTGTAGAGTTCTTCCCGGAGCGGCTGGGGGTTGGTGGCGTTTGGGGAGTTCCCGACAGGTACCAAAGTTTGCGGGTCCCTCCCAAAGCGGAGGCGCTGGCTCCTCGCCGTCCCTCTCCCCCGGGCGCTGCGGAGTGGGGCCGCTTCCCCACTCCTGGCTGGCGGAGCATCCCGGGCGCCGGGCCCCCCGTGTTCCCCGCTCCCCGGGCCCGGCCGGAGCGGTGTGCGGCTGCCGGGGAAGGAGCCGGGGCTGCCGGAGGCCTCGTGTGCTCGCTAGGCCTCAGCGAGCCCGAACCCGCTCAGCCCCGGCAGCCGGAGCCCGGCGTGCTTGCTGCCCCTCCCGGGGCTGAGCTGTGTGAAACTCCCTGGAAGTGCTTCAGCCAGTGAAGCACCCCGTGCGCCAAGGCTGCTCGTCCCGGAGCCCCGGGGGAAGCTCTGCCGGCTGGACACAAATGCTGGCTCTGTGCGTCGGCTTCAATGACTGATTTAATAGCTGGACAAGATACCTCGTGCAAAACGTATCTTTCGTCCGAAGTGGTGCTGGAAAGTAATTAGACCCCAAAACTTTATGCATATTATGAAATACGATGTTGCAGTTGAAAACAGTGCAGTCTTATTATTTAAAAAAAAACCCCAACTTTTAAAAGACATTATAAATTTACGAAACAAGCAGCACTAAATTATGAATGAAGGCCTTGGTTTATATTTCTCAGGTGAACTTAGAAAAGGTGGTCGTGTTGAAGCTTGCTGGCTGCAAGTTGCAGAGGGACGTTTTGGCGAGCATCATGTGCTGTGTAAGGCATACTGCTCAGTCTTATTTGCTATAACAGCAAATTCCAGTAGTGGCAAACTTCATGCTTAAATTCCTCTGTAATTCACAACATGTTAATTACCGTGTAAATATTAGTGAGGTGATAAGGTATACAGGACAATGTTATTTATTAGACCTGGGATTCTTGGGTGATTTTAATGCAGGCAATATAAAACTTATGTCTTTACTGTCTCTGGAAGTAGTGGATATGAAGTTTTGTTTCATTTTAGACCTTAAATGTGTGTTTTCAAGGCAGAATAGAAGGCAGTATGATTAAAGTAAAGCACAATGTGATATGGAATGTACTTGTGATACTGTCTCATAAGTGTACTACCAGTTTAATTTAATGCAGTCTGTAGTCCTGAAAAGTTCAAGACTATTCATATTTGATGGTAAAATTTGTGTCTTCACTGTCACTAACAGAGTAGATGGTGACATAATACTTGTGTGTTTGCGATCCTATGGGGGTAGGATACATATTGTTTTATTAATACCTTACAGGTGAAAGGGAAACCAAGTCCTGAGTCTTTACTTCCTTCGTTCTCATTACAGATTATAAAGACCTTTTTCCGAAGAGTAGTGTTTGTAATAATTGTTAACCTGTGTCAGTCATGCAAAACAAACAAAAAGGGATTTTGCCCTAGGTACTTAAGAGAATCCATACTTTAGCGTACATGGCTCAGCTGTGAAGCTGAATTGCCTGCACAGAAGAGAGACTGACAAGCCCATTTGATGTGCAACTTACAGCATTTGTATTTACAATATCTCTGTTTGCAGTCTGTACTTATATTGGTGACCTGTTTTGGAAAAACTAATAAGAAATTCATGAAAGTCTTGTGATGATTTTGCTTTGGATTCAGTTTTATCTTCCATGTATTTAGAGAATATACATTTGGAAACCATACAGGCCATTATTTGGACTTGCTGTCAGAAAAGTTGAAAAGTGATTTTCCAAGTTTGTCAATACAATAAAATCTGAATTAATGTTAAATTGTCAAAATGAAGGTAATGGATTCTAAAGAATGAAAACATGTTGCCTTGTCTGGTGATACTTTAGGACTTCTTTTTTTCCCCAACTAATTGCTCTCATAGATGTAATAAAGTTTCCAGGATGTACCTGTGGAATATTCTAGTACACAGGTTTCTAAAATGTTTCATTGGTAAAGCAAGTGTAAAATAGATAAGTTTTTACCAGCAATGTTCCTTCTGCTCTTGTTACACTGCATTCTCTGGATGATTACGTAGAAAAGTCATGCTTGACATTCTAAAATATTTTTTATCCTCTTTGATTTAGAAGATACAGATACTGAAGACTAGTGCTGTCAGACATTAGCCATATGTTTGTAAATTGCCAGGTGTATCTGAGCACGGTTAGGAACTTCTTTGTTGCTGGTTTAAAATATTCATATCTAGAAATAAGAGGGCAGTTGAAAATTCCATATTTGAAAGCTTCTTGGAAAACTGTTTGTGGTTGTTGTGTTTTTAAATATTTTTTTCTCATGTTCTCTTCTAGAACGTGTATTTGTTACTGCTTAGGTAGTGCAGGTCTGTTAATACAATTATAGCCTTGTGTACAGCTGTGGAAAAAAACTTAAATCAGCTTCAAGCTTGGGACTAAGTTTTCTGTTTTGCCCACTTTATGAATCTGAATAGTCTCACTGATGTTAGAGAATCTCACACTTTTGAGGCCAATAGTGACTTAGCTTGTGTTTTAGGAGTGTTGTGGAAGCTCAGGGGTTTTTAATGTTTTCCACTGTTCACCAGTGATTTTTCTCTCCAAACACTTACTCTTCTGTGCTGATTTGTTTTGAAGGCTGATGGCCCAAAAGAGAGGGCACTTTAAGATCTATAATTCAGATAGACAGAGAGACATAAAGGCAAGAATGTGAGAGTTGTAGCAACATTTTCACTCACTAAGTATATAGATGTGATTTCTTTGTTCATGACTCCCTCAAGCTACAGCAAGCTGAGAACTTGCTGGTCATGGCAGTTCTTCTGGAACTGGCTTATTGTAAGCAGGGAAATAGCCCAAAGTATTCATTTTATCCTACTACTACTACTTGATGAAAATACTAAAAGACAGCTATGGACTGAAGAGGATGAAGTAGATGAAAAGGGGAGAAAGGGTTAGAGGAATGCATTTTTTTTTTTTTAAGTTCCCTTGAAACTCTTTCAAGTTCTTGGAATACTGAGTTATTATAAAGTATTGCTCTGGGTTGTTTTTTTCTGATAATTGATAGGGGCTTGGGGTGGGACAGGAATTTGAAAAGGAAAATTTTTCTTTTTTTTCCGTCATTCAACACATTTTAAGTAGGCCTCATGTTTGTTATATTCCTTAGTGGAACCAAGAGTAATGCACCAAGGAGGAGTGAAATGGGAGATAAGAATCTCAGTAACCTGAATTTTTCAGCAGTTGAATGATGCTTGGTTTTCTTAACATGAATTCAGGGCTTCTCATATCTTGGTTTCTACCTAATAAGTAGTACAATGCACACTGCAGATCACCATTGACTCAAAACAGATGTTTTTTTTTATAGCTTGCCTAAAATGAGCTCTGCATCACAAATTCTGAAGCTGTGAGTGATCTTCGTTTAAATCTTTATCTGCACTCCTGTCCCATTCCTGGCAGTGGTAAGGAATGAGATGCTATTAAAACAAAACTATCCTTCCTGTTCTCACTTTTGTTTTCACTGAGGAATAAAATCTAAAAATACATTTGTACATTTGAAATAGTTTATACTATACTTCTGCTAAAATGTTTCAGTAGTACTTGCTAACTGTATAACTAAGAAAGTGCTTGAGAAGCATTGGATGTGCAGAAAACCAGAGAACTTCACAAGTTAAGAGATTGTGAAAGAATTTGCTTTGTGAGTAGGGAACGCAGTTTCCATTGTTGCTTTCATCTTTTTGGGGAGGTGAAAACACTACAGTTTTTAGTGTGGGATTCTGTAACTTGTGCTAGATTTGTCTGATTTAGAAAATTTACTAGGTTTAAGCAATTAAATGTCGTTTGCCCTTTTTCCATAGAGAAGAAGGGCAGTTTATTTCTTATCTTGTCACTGGAAAACTTGCTTTCTCTTGTCTTGTGAACAGCAGAGACTGTGAGGACTGGAGATACTGAAGTTGAAGTTGTTTTAGCAGGGGGACTTTCATCCTGTCTCTTTCATAGACATTGCTGTAGCTCAGGAGTGCATAGTAAAAGACTTTCAGTCACACCATAAATAGGAGTCATATAAGACATTGGGGTCATTAAAGATAGCAAATAAGAGGCAAGCAGAAATGAAATAACATGGTGAGAGGCATCATCAGAGACTCAAAAATACATCTGGATTGATTCTTTCATGTATGTAAGAAAGCTGTGCTGTGACAGATTAATAAAATAGTAAGTGTTAGTTATTACAGTTTGAAAGGGATTGATCTTAATTTTAAGTGCTAACATCAACATTGATGATTTACCACTACAGCAACTACGTGATAAAGGCCTTTCTTTAGGCTGCTGCTTGCTAAGAATTAATTTATTGGCAAACCATCACTGATTTCTCACATCATTTCTCATTCCCCTTTTATCTTCCCTTCCCTTGTTTGCTAGTAACTGAGGAGGGCTTTTATGTTTTTGATGGTGTGGAGCTGCAAAATGATTGTTTCAATATACTTTATGACATTTGAGCCTTAATAAGCAATGGTCAACTTGCTCTTTTGAAAAATAAGTAGGAAGTCTTTTGATGGCACTCCAAAGTCTACAGCTTGCAATAATCCTGTAGTGAGATAGGGCAACCATTTTTTCCCCTAAATATCTTCTTCTTCCCTATACTCATTCCCTGTAGTATCATTTGCTGGTTTTTATCCCAGTTCCACCTAATTTATTCCTGCCTCCTTGTCTGCTCAGGAATGTGCATGCTCCCTGTGAAACTGTCTCATTCTGATTTCAGTGACAGGTTGACGACTGTTTTTACTTAATTGATCTATATTTATTCAAAATAAAACCCATGATGCAAATACTGAACATGCAATGAGAGACTAGCTGTGTCTGTAGCTCTGACATCTTCATTTGTTTATCCAGTGTAAAGTAGAATTCTAATATTTCAGTGCTACTATAGCTGTGATAGCATCAGACAGTGTTAAAATACAAAGTGATTGTGTATGAGTTTTTTTAACCAGTCTGTCATTTGCATGGGGCTGTGTGTTGTTGATTTTAGCATTAGTGAAAATGGCTATGGTAATTCTGAGATAACGCTTTTATTCTTTATTTCTCTGGAAGTGACAGAGCTGCACTGTGTCTTTCATCTCAGAGCATGTGAAGTTAACAAGTCAGGAAATGCTGGGGAGTATTTGCTTATGTGCGTAAAGTATGTACTGCTGGGCACAGCCAAGAACTGTGACCTGGTATGTGAAGTGGGACAATGCTATAGCCTGTGGTTTATACAGACTGCATCTGTAGTACTTGCCTACTAGAGCTGTTTTGGTCAAAACCTGTCTTGACTTACAAAATAGTGTTACAATAGTTGTCATGCACAACATAAGACTTAATGAGAAGCTGTACACGTGAAGGAAAATAGCAAGAGTCAATATATAGATCAAATATGGAAAATTATACATAACTTTGGAGATCTGTACAGATTGCACTAGGAGGTCTTGATTTTTTCCAAGTTAAGTAACCAGTCTTCGTCTGTTGCGTTATAATTCTGTGCTTTGAACATGATACTAAGGCTATTCTAATAAGATTAGAGGATTTCTCTACTTCCACTTACTAATGTTTCTAACATCAAGAGAAAAGTTGAATTTTGTGAAAAGGGTTTTGGTTTAGTTTCTTGCTACCTTCTTTTTAGTCTATGAAAGTGTTATAGGTATCTATGATTTAACAATTTATACAGGTGATTGAAAACTGGACTAGTACTCCTGGAAGAAATGGGAAAGATTGAAAATGGACAAACAAATATTTACATACAGTAATATTTCCATGGTGATACACTTTCAGAAAGGCATGATTAGAAATGATGCTAAGATGCCACAACTGTTATACTGTGGTGTTTAAGTTCTTATGAATCTAAGCAACCTGGAAGTAGAAAAGTATTCCAGGAGGATAATGCAGCCTACTGAGTCCAGGCTGGCATGGTTCTGCTTATGCGTCCTCCTTCTGCCACCAAAACTGAGCCCAGGAGACGATTTGTCTAAAATGAACCTCATTGTTTTTAGGGCTATTTTCAGCAGAATCAGCATGTTGTGTGTTGCTGACTGGGTACTAATGCTAGTGAGAGGCAGGAGGCAAGTCCAGGGCTGGGAGCAGACGGGGAGAATGGTGCTGTAGAAATCAAGATGAAGATCAATCCCAGCTGTCAAGGAACTATTGTCTTACATGTCCATTTCTGTTGTTGGGTATCTCCATTGTTTTCTTGTGCGTGTCTTTTTGTTCATCTTTGTTGGGTGAGCCAGTATGTCTCAGATGTCCCAATTCTAAGTATGTTTTCTGTCACCAAGAAACTTTTATGATATTGCAGAATTTTTTTCTGGCCTTTTAGATGTTTGTTGCTGTGAAGCTTATGTTGAAGAGAAATGTTGTCATTGCATGATTGCAGAATTAGAAGTTGTTTTTTGGGAATGTGCTGCTGTTGACAATATGCTTATGAATAGCTAATTTCTACTCCTTATGAAAGTAGATAAGAAATTCTTTGACTTTTTTTCATTTTGTTCCTAATTATTCATAAAATGTGTTTTGTGCTCTGGTGCAAAGTGTCTCACCAGAATGATGGTGTAATTCAGGATTTTTAATGTCTTATTGTGTGAAGCAAACTGGAGCCATTTGTCTTCATGCATTTGAGGTCATCATCTGTATGGAGAGCTTGACTTGTCCTTCATTTGGTAGGAGCAGCTAGTGGCTGAAAAGGGAAGTTATACAGTAGTTACAGTCTTCCTTTTGTGTTTCTTCAGTAATTTGGAGGGATTTGCATTGTGGATGTAGGTTTTGGGTCTTTTAAATAGCACACATTGGGTATTGATGAGTACTGTTGCTCTTCCCAGTGACTTTTTCTGTGCAAAACCGTTAATGGTGGTGAAGTTCCTACCTGATGAAGTCGATGTCTGACTCTTGTTTTTAAAAGAACTTCTTGGGGGAGAGATTCCTTTCTCCCTTTGTTTAAGTGTACTTTTTAAAAGCTAATTTGCTTTTGGAATTGTTTTGTTGGTTAGGACTTGTGGCCAAGAAGCAGTCTATCAGTTTATTCTGTTGACTGAAACAATCAGTTGCATCTTACAGAACTGTAAGATGCTGTTCTTTGAACTTGGATACTTTTTGTACTGGAAGAAAGAGCAACTTTTCCTCATCAACTCTGAGTACATATTGTATTCAAAGTAATTGTGTGGGTATGTAAAGACACATTATCTTGTGACTGCAAGCCTGAACTTCGGTATATTCTTGCTGTATGCAATACAATATTTCAAGTTGGACCTGCTTTGGTATGTGCTATTTTTCTCAATTCATAAAATAAAACTTCACTCTTTATTTGAAAAAAAAAAAAAAGAACAACCTACTGGAATGCCTTCCATAATATGCTGATTGATCTTGTAGAAGATCAATCAGCATATCAAAATCAAAAATACTAGAAATACCTGTATTTTTGACTTTTCTTGCAGGGGGAAAGGTCTAGGAGAATCTATATTTTAACTAAACCCTGTGAGGACACACTTTTTATATTAGCAACTTTCTCTTGTTGTTAATGAAGGAGTAGTACTTTACACACCTATTGTTTCTTTTAAAAGTACTTTCAAGTGCTAAACTGTAGTCTTGTCCAGATAAGCTTATTTTAAGGCTTACAGATCTGATCGATGAAGAATTCTTACTCTGATTCAATGCCTGGCCTTTTGCTCGTAAGAGCTTACCTCCCTCATAGAACTGGGAATGTCTGCCTGGGAATGGGGCTGGTTTTAATCATATGGCAGATGAACTTTTGATAGTCTGCAAATTGTGTACAAGCACATCATGCCATATGGCAGAAAATATGCCCAATGCATGATGAATGTCGCCTGCCTTTTAGCTAAGTGGCAGGCGTATGTCTTAGTAGCATCTTGTCAAGATGGGTTTGAACAAAGCACAGGTGTCCCCTGTCGTGTAGCCGCATGGCAGTGTTTTTATAGGGATCACGCTGTGGAGGAACAATTCTGGTCTGTTCTCCCTGTCACTCGCTAGGATGCTTCTGGGCAGGGTATTTGCTATATCGTTCCTTAATGCTTCCAAAAGAAGAAGTATGACCCACTTTGGCTAAAAATGTGGGCCATTTTAACTTTACTTGCTGTCTGTGATGGACTGCAGAAAATTGTCAGAGAAAGACATTTCTTTATTCTTGATGGAGAAACAATGGGATGGGTTTTCTCCTTTGTCTAGTACTGTCAATGGTTAAACTGCAGTGTAGCCCAGAAATGTCTGTCTCATGAGAGGCCATGGTGATCTGATCTATAAGGAGTACTCTTATTGAAAGCCTAGTTGCTTCATTCTTAATGCACATTTTCTTGATTATGCAAAAAAGTCTTTGTAGATTTAATCTTTTGCCTCTTCACCAATGTTAACAAAATGTCTCTGAAAACTCTTAATTCCTCTTAGAAGTAACCCTGTACAAACCAGTTAAAAACCAGTTTGCATCAGAGATGTGATTCAGATTTATGTGGTAGATTTTTTGAAATGCTGTTATTAGCCAAATAACTGTCTTTTAAAAATGCTGTTATTTAGCACGTGATTACAGTGTCATCATGTGGTTTGATTCATGTTTCTGAACCATTCTGACTGTAGCCTGACTCTTGCAGAGCCTGACCCAGAGGTTGCTGGTTTTGACTTCTGTTCCGCAATGTACGCAGCAGAGACCTGTTGTCAGTGGAGAAAGATTTATAGTGCAGGAAGGCTGAAACAGTTGGAGATGAACTAGAGAGGGAATATTTGGATGTTCCTCTTAGTTTTGGGAAGGCAATGGGAAAAGTAGGACGTGAAGTGATATCTAATGGACTTTGCTTCTATGAAATAGTCTGTGGTCACTACTGCTTATGAAGCTTCTTTGACTTAGATTTAGTCTTTGGGTTCATAAGAGATGCTAGTGATACCAAGTCATAGATTATCCACAATTCAAGTGTACTTCTGTTGTCATATGTGTGTTGGGATGTCATTTAAATCTTAAGACATTTTATCTGTCCTGGTTTGCACTGTGAATATCCAGCCTGAGGTATCTCTACATACATTGTTTCTTGTACAGCACAAAATAATCTACTTTTATTTTTTAATTATTTTTGGAGAGAGATGGCAAAAATACTCTTTCCTGAGAAACTCAGGAGACATCAGAAGTTTAGGAACTCAGATTTCATATAGGAAGCATTTTCTCAGTAGAAATGTATTAACACATTACTTGTGTTCTTAATTTATTGTTAAAACTGTGACAGAACTCAGGGTCTGCCTAAGGGCTCTATGGGTGGCTCTAAACCCACTGTCCATCCAAATCTCATCCCCCTATTCCCAAGACCTATACAATGTATATTCAGTGTAGTCACATGTTACATAAAAGAAAAATCAGAAAATCTTTTTCAGTTCATTCTGTTAGTGCTTAGTGTGTCCTCATCTTGTACAGTAATTTGTAATAAATTCTAAATTATGACCTTGAAAATGTTATTTGTGACTGTATATTTTTCTGAAGTTTATTTTAGCTACATTCCCAGTAATGGAAAAATTTATTGTGTGCAGGATCTGACCCAAATGGTATTTTGGGTCTTTTGTTGCTTGAGACTTTTAGTATGAAATGCAAAGACTTGCACGTAGCCCCCCTTTTTAGTTTGGATGGAAGTGTACAGTGGAAACAAGTTCTAGTTTAGAATGCTATGGACTTCTCTCAGAAAGATTTACAAAATAAGTTATGGTATGAGTTTAAGGCACAAAACTATTTAGTATTACATTCCAGAATGAGCAGTGACAAACTGACAAAACTGGCATTGGAATGTTCATACGGTTGAAGTAAGATTAAGAAAATTGGATAGTGTTCAGATGATGTCATCTCTGAGGGTCTGACTTGAATTTCATCAATTTCACCCTTCTGAAGTAAGTTACAGTGTTCCCTTTATTTTATGGATTAATTAATTAATTGGTTTGAAATGTAGACATGTGGAGAATCTCCAGAAATCAATGTCTTTTTTTCTGTGTTTTCAAGTCTTAATGTTGCTGGTCAGTAAGAGTTTTGTCAAAGTTTTTCATATTTCCCACATTCTTTTGCAGTTTGCAGCTCTGTTGTGTGCAGAAGTGGTGGGCTTTAGTGGGCTACAGCATGAGGAAGGATCTTTTGAAATGGAAGTATAAAATATTTAAAATATATTTAACTTAAGCATTGAGGAGTAAATGGGCATACATAAGAGAATGCAATTCAAGACAGCAGTCTGACAAGGAATTGAGACATGACCTCTTTCTGTCATGTTGTGAGTATTGCAATGTTTGTAATGAACTGCTAGCACATTTACAGCCATTCTAATGAGTAGTAGAATGCTATGGATGTGAATAATCATCTGAAGCCTCTTCAGGACATTCCTGAAATAGTATTTAAATGGCTAAAGATATTGCGGGATGCAGGAAAGTATACAAATACCATAAGCCTTTTAGTCAGGCTAGCCTGGTCAGTAGTTTACTACTGCAGCGAGTAAGGCTGACTATGCAGGATTATTTAGTACACCGTAAACAGATGTTCTGTTCAAGTTTCTGAACTCTGCATATTCTTTTCTGGGTGCTTTTTTTGTTTGGTTTGGTTTTTTTGTTTTGTTTGTCTCTTGTTACTGATAATCCCTAGGTTCTCATATCTACTCTTGGAGGGAAAGTTACTGAACTGAAGTTTGAAATTTGCAAAAGGGTTGTTGGTTAAGCAGCTGTTAACAAAATTAATGATGCTATGGTCAAGAAGGTGAATGAATTGCTGATAGTAAAAGAAATTATTATGGTGTTACAGATTTTGGTTTTTCATTCTTGCTTTTGTTCTTGTTAGCTTATGTGGTTGTTGTTCTGGCTCACTTGCTAGCATGACTTACAATGATGTAAAATGAGCCACAGGCTTCTGTGCTGTAGCAGGTTGCTGATTTGCATTCAGGACCTGGCTGGCCTGTTGGCTCATATATGAAAGACATCAAAACTTTATTTTTCCAGGCAAAATTTTGGCAAGAAAATGAGCTTGGAGGACAAATGTAGAACAGTTAGGGGTTTTTAATCAATCTTTTGAGGATAAACTCTCATAGGTAGCTATTTTGTAATACTGTATTTGAAGTTTTTTTAAATGACAAGTATTAGAACTTTGAATGCCCTCTTTTTACTTAGGTGCTGTGAGTACCCATCTATTTAACATGTGCAGAAATATTTAAAACTGATGTTGCATTGATGATGAGCACAGCAACATTCAGATACCATGAAAGGTTTCACGTGGCCTTTATGATGGTGATGTCCTGATGGATATTTTGATTATGTAATAACTTAGTACTTAACTTTAAATATGAGATGATTGGATACTTGTAAAATTTTGATGGGCAAGAAGCTTAAAGGGTCCTGACTTAAGAATGGTTGTATCTAAGCAGAAGTATGAGCACATACCCTGGAAATCCAGTCCCATGGTCATCTGAACTGTAGTCCTGACCATAACAGGTCATGGGTCTCTTTTGGACCCGCTGACCCAGAAGTCAGCATTAAGAGATCGGAGCAGTACTTCAGCAAATTTCTCTTTATTAGAGTGTCCAGCAGCCCAGGAGGTTGGAAACACTTTGAAACCAGGCTTTGCCCAGTTGAGATGTACCCAAATAGCATTACCTCTTTATTTCTCTTTGGAATATCTCCTTTGGCTGTGAATCACTTTGGCCTGACATCACTTGATGATGAAGGGAAAAAGGAATATTGGGACAGTAAAATCTTTCAAAGTGCCCATTCCTATACTGCATGTTTTGTCTTTTCAAGAATGTTTACACTGAAGTCATATAATTCTGTAATCAAGGAGCATAAATAAGCTTCCTGCTTTTGTGTACAAACTTGTCAAGGTCCAGGTGAGGCCATTTAGGGACAAATTTTTTCCTCCAGTGTTGAGACCTGTGGATCTGCTGTCGAAATATCCTAAGAATATAGCCAGTAATAGAAATCAGATATTAAATTGGAAGGCGGGAAAGTGGACAGAGTCCATATGATGAATAACAGTCTTTATTTTTAATTTTTTTTTAATAAAAAGAAGCAAGCACAAAATTTTACAAAATGCATTGTTTACTGTTCTATTTCAGAGAAACATTAGTGCTTTACTGTATTTCAGTTCTACCTCTTTGCTTGAGATATTTGATTTTCATGTGAAAACATACGTTTCTTTCAGACAATAAAATGATTCATGGGGCAGTATTTGGCTGACACTTGTCAGTTTGTGTGGTCTGATGAATTTGTGAGAGAGAGAACTGAGACTAGAAGACTCTGAAGTTTTGAGTTTGTGAATAAAATTTTGTGCTAGTAAAGGCTGAAGGTATTTTCCTTTCCATGTGTTGCTTCTGTTTGACACTCTTCAGTCATTCTGCAGGTCTGTTTGTGCGAATTTGTTGGGCATCAGAGTAGAAGGGTTTAAAAGTAGCAAGAACAAAGATGAAAAAGATCCCATTAAAAATCAAAGCACAACAAAAAGAAAGCTTATAGTACCTCTGCATCAGTGAAAAGTCAACCTTTTTTAATAAAAGTTATTATTTTGAAAAGTTTGATCACCTGAACACGATCCCTGCAAGTTGTGGAGACTAAGGATAAATTAGGTTTAGAATGTGTACCACATGAGTACTGACTTTGGTCTTCCATACAAATGTTAAAGTAACAGCAGGCAACTGATGAATTTTTTTTTCAATAGAAATCACAGTTTAAACATGGAAATAGAATTAATACTGTTCATTATATTGAAACTGATGGGCCAGTATATAATCTGCATCCCAGAGGAGCTTTAAAACTTTTTGCAAATGGAATTGCAATTATTTACTGCATCAGAAAAAAAAATTGGCAGTGTAGCCTGGGATTTGTGGGCAATCAGTAGAATGGGTTGCCCTGAATGCTTGTGGGCATGACTCAGAGCACCCTGGTCTGGTTTCAGAATTGTCCTGCAATGGGCAGTATGTTGGATCAGACACCTTCCAGATGTTCCTTCCCTTCATTTTTCACAAGGCATATGTGGGTAAATGCAGCTTTATTAGTGTCAGATCATCTAATTAACTAGACGTCATATTTTGGAACAAGATGATGGTTTTGGCAAGGTGAAGTGTTGTTTTAATCTGTCTAAATGCAGGCAAAGTACTTCTTACCCTACCCAGCATAAAGTCCTGAATCCCAAACACCACTGCCTTTAAAGGACAAATTACATGACCAAGTAGCTGTGGGACAAGGAGACTAAAATGTGCTGCATTGGAATGGGAATTATGGGGGTAATTGGATGTTTTGAGTGCTGTTTAGCAGTAATGGAAGTAACTCAACCACTATTCACTTCAGTAGTGTCTAAAAAGATTTAAAGCTTCAATTTTCTATAGCTATCAATTCTACATGCAAAAATATAGAAATTAAATTTCTTTGTCGCTTTAAAAACCAACTCTGCTCTGTTTGATATCAGTGTAGATCTCTAACACCCTGGACTTACCATGTACTTATAATAATTTGAATTTTGGAATTTGGTGAGGAAAATATGTGTTACATCTAATGATTGCCTTATTAAAGATACCTCTGTGTGGAGTACATCATTTGCAGGGTAATGTTAAAGTTACTACTAAATGTCCTAGAAAAATCTTATTACATTTTTTTTTTCTCCTTCCTTCAAATTTGACTTTGGAAGAGACAGCATTTTAAAGTTTGTTCGAGAAGGCACTTTGAGGGATGGATGATTGAAAACAACTCTCCTGAATGGCACCTTGCTGTACTTCATAGATCATAACAGCTTTTATTCACCACTGTGATTGTTTTTTGAATTACTACCTGTGGATGAATACTTGAAAGAATTGGTCTGCTGGCTACATATTTGGTTTGATTGAGGGCTATCTTGAGGTTGCCTTTAAATTACCTGGGGTTCTTGATGATCCTAGCATTTTCTAATCTTTTTTGTACTACATGGTTTATTTAGATTCTTAAATTCTTGCAATTTTAGGAAGAATAGTAATTCTATCTTTATTTTTTGTTTTAAAAAAATGTAATTTCAAGCTAAGATGTTTAGAAATGCTTCTTTAGCAAATGATAATTGCTGCTTACTTTGCATCATTCTTTCAATGGAAGTCATAAGTTATGTAATGAATAATTATTATACTAATAGCTGCTGATGGACTGGAAACTGTTTAATTTATAGTAGATACATTGGATATAGGGATAGCTCCAAGTGAGATCCATAACAGTGGTGTACAAAAGCAAAACTGTTTTAACAGTTTATTGAAAATATCAATAAGGCAGTTGTGTGCTATATGGACATTTCATTGAACTGTCACTAATAAGCAAGGCAGAAGAAAAAGGAAAAAATGAATGTCTGAAGACAAACTGACAGTTGAAGTTGGTTAAAATATTTAAATAAACATTCCTTTTTTTATTTTTTCAGAAGTTGCAGTGTTGGTAAGTCTGTATAAAACATTCCATTCTTCTGTTTTGATGAAGAATTTGTGTCAGAGGCTCTTTTGGGAGTGTAAAAACAGGGAATATTTTATTGCTTGTTAGCCAGTGTAATGGTCAGGAATGTGAAAAAGTCAGATTCCAATCCCTTTCCTGACTTGGAATGGCTTGGTTCTATTGAAAAGCCACCTTCCCTGAATGAATGAAATGGAGGAGGTACCTGAGCATCCCAGTTCTGTTTCCTGAGCTGCCATAACCCAAGGCAACAGGAAAATCCAGTTCTCAGTTTTGAAAATGGATCTGTTTGAAAAACTTGAGGGGGGAAAAGCAGACAAATAAATAGAAAGAAACTATGCTGTTGTAATTCCTGTGGAATGTAATCATTGTCTCCTAGATAGCATTGGGAGGCGTGTCTCTCACTAGAAACACTTAACCAATCAAGGACTGTCTGTGGTCTATGTAAATTCCTCTTAGATTTTTATCAACCTCAGTTCCCAGCTTCAGCTGCCACAATCCTGAGTGGCCTCTGTTCCTAGTATTTGATCTTTTTCTCTTTGCATTCAGAAAATAGCTTGAGCGAATAGCAGAAGATAGGAGTGTGATGAAAAGAGTGGGTCTTGGCCTGTTTGAATATACCACTCCATCTGTGTGAATAGTATGGAATAAATAAAAGGTAGGTAAGGGTGATGGCAGCGGGAGAATGCAGCATTTTTCAATGCTCTGAAATTCACAGTACATTTTAGCTTGTTGGCAGCTTAAAAGCACTACTAAGGTTGGTAGTTACTGGCAGAAGGAGCATGATTTGCACTGTATAGTTCTTGTTTATTCTTTTTGGGCCACAACAGCAAAAGAGAAGGAAACAAAGACATAAAGGTAAGGGCTGAGGTGTTTAAGTCTTTGTATTGTCTTAGTGGAGAGCTTGCAGGCTACAAACATCTCTCCTAACTTCAGCTGAGTGATTTCCCTGACACCTCTCTACCTCATTCTGCACCTAGTGACTGCAAATCATGCTCTGCAAAAAGTACTCTGTCCCACTTTGCTCCTTTGACAGATGGACTCAGCAGCCTTTCTGCCTAGTGTGTGTATCACAGGAGCAGCACACCACATGAATCTTTCTGCCTATCCCTCTTGTCCCTGTGGTTACCCATTCTGCAGCACACTCTTGGTTACAGCCATCCATAAGTATTTGGGCCATTTATAAAAGACTTTGATTATAGCTTAAGCATAGGAAATGTCAGTACAGTAAAGGCCTTTTGGACATCAATTAAGCTTCCTAGTCAGGTTTGTGAAAGGAAGAGATTTTGTTTTCCTGAAGCCCAGTGAAACAATCAAAAAATGCCATAGCCTGCTTTTTTCAGCTGGCACAGTGGATTGCCATGCTTCACCAACCAGACTAATTTTTTGGCTGCCAGTGAGGGTCACCAAGCACTGCTGCTTCCTTGTGTATCTCCCAGCAGCTGGCTTTAGAGGGACAACAGGAAGAATAATCCAGGCATGGAAAAACAAGGAGATAAGGCAGTTACTTTGCAAATGCGCAAGGCCATGCATTTCTTCTGCAGATTCTTGTCCAAGAACATTGGTTTCATTATCAGAAGTTACATATGGTGGTGTTTGGGTTTGGGTGGGCTATTGCTGTATTTATGAGGATTCCAAATGAAGGATGTCTGCTGGTATGAGTGGATTATTGAAAGCAACAATCACTCCGAGACAGAATGTCTTGTATGTGTAGATGCAGAAATGCTAATAATTACTGAAATACTGTAATGTTAAGAAATTATCAGTTCTGTTTCTCCCCTGGTACCTGGAGATTGCTCTGGTAGCATTTGGTAGAAGTCTCTAGTTCTTGTTGCAATTTATGTAAGTTTGTGTAAATCAGACCAGAGATCTTGTTACAATCTGTTTATTGCAAATGCAAATGGTAGAAGTACAATGACTTTAATACAGAGAAAGCGGTATGGTGAAGGAGAGAAAATGTCATGGGCAAAATGAAATCCTTTTTGTATCTGTGGCATGAAACAGTGAAGTCAGCAAAAAAGATGTGACTTGGACTCTTTCACCTTATTTCTTCAGGGGGTAAAAACTGATGAAACACAGAAATTAGGTTGGGAGAGGATGAATTACCATGTACTGAAAAAGTCAGTAAAGATCTTTGCAGATCGTGTTTAAGAAGGAATGCAATTACTTTATTTTATTACAAAACCTGTCTTGCCTTTTTTTTTCCCCCACAAAAGTTCGGTTCTTCATAGCACGGCACAGAAACAGATGCTTGTTAGATGCTTGTTACACTGACAACTCAAAGCCTGATTTGATCAACTCGTAAGTGGGTTAAAAATATTTTGAACCAAATTTAAAACAGTGGAGTTTTCTTTAAGCAAGCATGTAGTGCTGATAATTAACTTCTACCTTTTCAAGAACTTGACAGAAGATCAGATCTTTCTTTTTATGGCTGACTTAAATCCATCATTATTCTGCCCAGCAAAATTCCAAGCCCACCTTTGAAAGCTCTTTTGGGAATTATACTTCCCTACTCTAGGTGATGTCTGCCAGATCAGGAAATTCCAACTTCTTCTCTTAAATTTACTAGGGAATTCCTGGAGTCTAAAACTCAGAAAATAGATTTTTGCTGGACTGTGAATACTCACGGTCCTGTCTTTCTTCCCTAACCTTCCCTAACCATGTACTTTCTGAATTAGAACTTCAGCCATGCTGAGTGCCTGCAGATAAGCTAAAAAAGAATTGCCTGGACTATCACAAGCTTAGAAATCTGTCCTCTTGTTAGTCAAACTCCATGCTGTACACATTCTGACTGAATGTTAATTTTCCTTGTATTTGTTTCCTGTATATAGCATATTGAAAAGCATTGAAATGTATGCAGACACCTAATGGCATTTTCAACAGATTAGAAGTTTGACTCCTATTTAATTACAGTGTGCCTACTTTTGAACTTTCCAGTACTCTGGAAATTGTTTTAGATGACTGATGTTTATAGGATGAGAGTCAGAAGCCTAGTCTCCAAGAAGATACATTTTATTTTAAAAGCTTGAATGATACATGAAGTAATTTTCTAAAGGAACCTAAGGATATTATGTAGAATTGCAGGAAAAATAGTAGCTCAAAGCATTAATATTTATGTTAAAGATTTTTCACAAAAGCAATGGATGTAGTTTGATTTATGATAGATAGTAAGAGCCTTCCATTGAGAAGTTGAAAGAGAGTACATAAGTAATTGGATAGTAGAGATTTGTATCTGAACTATCTCTTAAGAGCAATCTTCTCTATTCAGTTTAAAAGAATAATAAATGGCAAATGGAGATGTAATGGTTATCTTGGCAAGGAGTGACTGTATTTCCACTGTATGAGCTAATGCTGAGGTTTTTTCATTACTCAAACTGTATAAAAACTTTACATCTAATGAAAAACTGAAAGTGATTTTTACGAAGTATTAATTTAAAAATACTGTGTCTAAGAAATTCCAGAAGTCTGTAAAATTGCAGCTTCCTAGTTCAGCTGAATTTATTGAAGCATTGCTTATAGGGCAGCTTGCCTCTTTCAGTACAAAAGATGTGTACAGTGTGGGAGATTACCGTTAAATCAATCATTTATGCTTAGGTGTTGTTTTTCTATGAAAGTGCCTCTGCTCAGTATTTGAGATAGCATTGTAGTTTTTTGGGTCATTAGCAATTATTTTTAAACTCTCTCCTTATGAGTGCCTCATTCAGGAACTAGTTTGGACTTTAAAAAAGTCAAAATGCCTAGGGTAAAGGCTCTCAGAGAAGGATGAAATATTTTTTTTTTTATTTTGTTTTGGCAAACATGACAAAAGTATTAATCACATACAAAGTTTGCTTTTAGCCTTGTCCAAGGCAAGGCTGCCTTTGACTTCGGTGTAGGTATTTCCTTGGTTTGTTCTGTGAAGTTTTGTATCCTTCGCAGGATTGGGCAATTAACTGATTTACATTATTCTAATTTGAAATTCAAGTAGACAGGAGATCAAGGTATTAGAATAAATAGAAATTTTCCTAACTGCCCAAGCATTTGCATTTCATAATCCAACAGCAGCCAGTGAAGAGTCATCGTTAGTCCAAAAAACCCTCAACCTACCAAAATCAGCCTCCTAACTTTCACCACATGAAAACTTTACAAAGCAAGTGAGTGTTTCTCCAATTTTGTTGCTTAGTCCTATCTGTCTTGTTCTAATAGCTAAATCATGAGGAGGAGGTGGTGGAATCATGTATGTTGCAGCACTGCCTGCGATCTCCATCAAGAACCAAGGTTTCAGTGTCTTTTAGGAACTCTGTTGTTTCATGACCAGTTCACACCAATCTGAATTCAGACTGCAAATGGTTCCACCCTTTTTCTTGTATTGGCATTTTTACTGGTAGTGAACTGGTTAGGCAGCTAAACTGGTTTAAAAAATTAAAATTAAATTTCTCCTCCTAGTTTTTTTCTTTGAACTGACATACTATGGAGCCATATGAATGCTAGAGAAGAGGTATGAACATGTAGCATGGAGGAAAAGCAGAACTGTGGCAGCCAGGTTAGATCAACTTAAATTGTTATGGAACTGCAGTATTTGGTATGGCATTAGGATGGTGCAAAAATTATTTTTCTCTATTCAAGCTACAGAATGATGAAGTTTTAAGTTCCAAGAAATAAACGCAAGGTGGGACGGAGTACACAACTATTTATATGTGTGCATATGGCTTGGAAGCATGGCAATAGCAAAGATTTAAAAATTATATGCAAAACACATGGTCAGCTGTGAGATCAGTTACTCTTCTACAACTATTCCATTTGGTTTGTCCCACCACATGCCTATCCTTATGGTGAATTTTTTTTTTTTCATTATATTCAACTTGTTTCAACTCATGTCTGTTTTCTCTCATCCTTCCACCACATTAATGCTTGCAAAGAGCCTGACAGTCATCTCAAAAACTTGTAGGTGGGGGCAGGCTGCTGCTGCATCCCTCTGAAGCTGCCTCTTCTCCAGGCTGAACACGCCTCAGTCCCTCAGTCTTTGCAGCTTGGTGCTTGGGTGTTTCATTTCTCAAGCATCCTGGTGGCTTTCCCTTGCACTTGGATGAGTTAGGTTTGTTGATGTTTTTCTTGCCGTATGTCCTGGTTTAGGGCAAATCTGGGGGAAAACCTCCAGAAGGAGCCCCCAGAAAGCAAACCCCCACAACTCCTCCCCCCACCACTGGGTTCGGGAAGAATTTTCTCAGAGAGAAGTGGAAAAAAACCTGTTTATTTAACAAGCAAAACACTCCCCAGCACACACAAAAAAAACCCCAAACTGAACAACACTAGATGACAAAAACTCTTTCACCGCTCTGAAAGGATGACAAATGCAGAAAGTCTCTCCTGCGAGTGGTCGCCCAGTTATCAGTCTCCGGCGCTGGGGATGACTGCTGCTGATCACAAAATGCAGACTCCCGGTGTTTCTTGGTGTTTCCCAGGTCCCTGTCCGGAACAGGTTCAGATGGTATTCCGGAAAGGGAAAGGAGGAAAAAATAAACAGTCCATGGAAAAAATTGGACTGCCTAGCTAAACTAACTAGTAAGCAAAAGCAAAAAGTAGGAGCAAGAGCAAAGCGAAAGCAAAGCAAGCCCGCAAGCAAGCAAAGCAAAAGCCTCTCCTAAACACAGGCCATGGGGGAGGTGAGCCAGCTGATAACATGACAAAACAAACCTTCACTTTCAGAGTCAGTCCTGAAAGCACAGAACATAATACCAAGCATAAACAGAACACACGATTGGGGATACAAGCACCATAACGTCGCCCTAGGATGCCGTAGAAGATCAGAACTGGGTGCAGTAATCAAGATATAGTCTAGTGAGTGCAGAATAGAGGAGGTAATTGCTTTCCTTGATCTATTGGCCACACTCTTGTTGATAGGGTAGGGTGTTGGCCTTCTCTGCAGCAAGGGCACTGTTTCCCTGGCAGCTCACTGCACACTAGGGCCTCAGAGCTGCTCCCCAGTCAGTCCCAGCCTCTATTGCTGAAAGGGCCATTTGCTTCCTCATCAACAAATTTGCATTTGTTGATGCTGAGTCTCTGAAAGTTCCTGTTGGGCCATTCTTGTAGCCCAAGTCCATCTGAATGATGTCCATGTCTTGACTATATTGATTGTTCCCATCCAGCATAGTGTCATATTCAAGTCAGATGCCTTTTCCAAATCATTAATACAAATGTTAAATGGGACAGGTCCCTCCAATAGTCCACATTTACTGGCTTCCAGGTAGAATACAATCTGTTGACCATCAGTCTGAAGAAAGTCAATCATGATGTGCAGGCTGCTGTTGCAAAACTAGTACAAATGAAGAGAATTGGGCCTGTGTTTTTAATCAAAAGTTGATACCAGCTATGACTTCTTTCTTACTCAAAATGGAACTCAAACTTGTTGGTCTCTCAACTAAGTTAGCTTTCAATTTTCAATTTTGACCATATATTATTTGCCAGAAATGGAATCCATGTAAGTCTAAGAAATATCAGTTTAAAGAAATACTTCTAAAAAAAATCCTTTGTGACTATAATTCAATACAAGCGAAAAAAAAAAAAATTAGGCAAAACTGTAATGATTCGTTATAAAAGGATTCAATAACGAAATGGTTATTAAATAAGAATACACTGATGGGACTTCAAGGATATTTTTGCTTATGAGTTACGATTCTCACAATATTCTCTGTAGTAAGACAGCTTTAAGAATAATTTCTAATAAGGTCCAGTTTGAAGTATGTGCACAAGACTAAATTCCAACAGGAAAATGGTTGTATCTGGAATGTTGTATTTACTGTCACTGTGAATCTGTTCTTTGTAATTTTTGTCAAATCTGTTTTTGAAAGCAGTTATGATTTTGACTTCAACAAAATGGAGTGTCAGTGAGGTCCACCTATGATTGTGCATTGTGCAGAACTTTGTATTGTGCCTGCTCTTCTGTACTTTCTGCATGTGTTTCTTGTGACATGAGAAACAGAATAACTGCTGCCTGTGCCTTTCACATGTTTGGTATTTGCACTCTCTAAGCAACTGCCAAGGTGAAGGACATTAACCTCTTCAGTTATGTTACATTCTATATCCTGACTGCCACTGCTCACTTTCCTCTGTATGTTGATCTGTGGTTTTGAGTTTTCAAGTTGTTGGTGCAGAAGTGCAGGGCTACCAGAGCTGAATGCAGTATTTAAAGGTAATCACACAACAGTTGTATATAAATTGTGTGGTGGTGTTTTCTGGTTTATTTTATATTTGTTTCCTCATAACTTGTAAGTAAGCTGTTCGGTATTTTGATTTCTGCTAAATGTTCAGCTGATTTAAAGAGTCATCCATGAGGAGTTGAGTGACTTCTTCAGTGGTGTTGGCAAAAATAATGGATGTCTCTTAGCCTGGTACAGTGGTACAAAATCTCCTCAGATTTCTGTAAAAAACCTACCTCTTTTTAAATTTTAAGTCTTACCTTAAGAAATTTTATTTGAAAATGTGCAGAATAGCCTCAATGTGGTATTCTCATCTTCTTTCCACTTCTCATATGCTTTCACCTTGGAAAAGAAGACTTGGAAAACATGACTGTTACCTACTCATATGCATTTTTTTAATATTGTTTTGATGTTTGTATGCTTATTTCAAGAAATGGTAATTTAGCCTGGGCTATTAGCAACCACAAATAGGGATGAGGTTTTAATATGTACTATATTCTCTGAAGTAATTATTTAACCTGGTTTAGAATAATCTTTTTAAATCAGTGATGCGAACTGCTAATAAAGCTGAAGGGAGTGCATTTTCATGTTTGGGAAAGGTAGGCAGCTCTATTTGAGTTAGTAAGTAGAGTATTAACTCATCTGGAAGCTCCAGGTTCCCTTTTACAGTGTTTCAGATAATTCCTCAGCAATCTTTGCAAATTACTGCCTTGGAAGTATTTCCCGTGCTCTAAACAACTTTGTGCCAACCACACTTGGTAAAGAGGGATGTGTGACAAGCAATTATGTGCTGGCGGTAGAGGAGAGGCTTGTAAGGGTTCAGGGAAAGCGAATCAAAAAGGATAGCTGACCTGAAAGGGGTTTAGTCAGTTTGATGTGAGAAGCAGAAGCTGATTTTTTTTTTTCCCTTCCAATAGAAGACCGTGCTTCAGTAAACTGTGTTTGTGCTGTATTTCTGCTAGAAACTGCTAGAAAATTTACTGCCTCCATTACAGGTTTTGGGGTGGTTCTTTTTGAGCAGTTTCTGGGAGTGGGTGTGTGTGAAGGAAGTCACAGCAAACTTAGGCGTTTCCTGTTGGATAATTGTTACATATTTCCCATTCCTCAAACCTTGCTGCCACTGGGAATAAATTTGATCTAAAACTTGAAGTCAATTAATATTGTGAATAAGGAAATGTAATAAAAGTAGAGAAGCTGAAGGAAATCTGCATTGCTTTTGTTTAATATAACACTATTTTCTTAGTATCTTGGAGTATACAAAGAAAGGCAGTTTAAAAAAAAAGCATTACAAACTAGAGTTCTTCATATTAAAATTATTAGTGGGAGGGATTAAATGTAGGCAAGAACATATATCTGAAATCTTCTTATAATTACGATTTTACATTGCTGTAATCTTACAGTACCCTGACTTCATTATCTTGCACTCTTAAGTTCTAGTTAGATTTGTATGAAGCACACGTTTGCTACAGCCCTTACTCGTTAGTTCAGTTTTGTGCAATTTTACTAATATATGTTAGCCCCTGACTTCCATCACTCTGCTCTCAAGAATGGTTTTTCTAGAGTCTCTCATCTGTCAAAACAGCTGAGATTGAGGGATCTTTTTGAACCATTTGCACCAAGAGTTGGCAGACATCTTATGATTGCTTACTAATATTAAAATACAAATGTGTTGTCCTTTTTCTCATCAGTATTATGTTGCTTGCAGTTTTATAAAATCAGTACTGTGTTTGTTCATTTTCCATGTAAAAAGGTGTTGACACATTTTTTAAGATTTCTCCTATAGCATCTGGAAACAGTTTACCAGAGGCCAGAGATCAGCCAAGTGATTGTGTGCCACTTGAGCTCTGATCTAGCTCAGTCTTTTTGCAACAGGAGCTGCATTGTACTGCAAAACAGAGAATGTTTAATGAAGTATGCATTGAAAATTGTCACAAGTGGTTGGATCGGAAGCTGGAATCAAGACATGAAGAACTCAGTATTGAGAATAATAGAGTAGGCTGCTCTCTGCTGTTGGGTGCAGTTTTTAGCTCTGTAACCGGATTGCAGAGACATTGGACATATTAACTCAAGTTCCCTTTTCCCTGCTTCTGGAATGATTGGTATACTTGGCTGAAGGTCTTCACAGCGCTGAAGTCAAACATTTGTGAGGTTATCTGAGATATTCAGATGGATAGTAATTTTTGAAAGTGCTTCTCACAGATTTAGGCTTCCTGCTAGTGAAATTGGTAACACTCCTGCTGACTTTAGTGGGAGCAGAGTTAGGTGAGGAGAGTCTTTAAATATCCTCTCTATGAATCCAAAGGTCACTTACAATGCAAGGGATTGTTTGCAGTAAAAGTGGAGTTTACAGAACAAAATTTTCAAAATAGTTTTCTGTAGCTGATGAGGTGAGTAGTGGGGTGATTTGGACCAGTGTATATATGAAATTACAGGGAGGGGGGAGGGGAAAAGCTAGAGATCAGGAAGATCTTTTAATGCTGATGTTAAATATGATAATTTTCTGGGTTTTGACTGTGTTTTTTCTTTGAAATACATTTCTCTTTCTCACATTTAATTAGCACAATACAAAAATGTCCTAAATTTAACCCTAACAATATGCCATAAAAACTGCTTTTGGTACTTTGTGCCTGACAGCAAGAACGACAGATCATTGAAGGTAACAGAATAAATGCTTTAATCCTTTACCATGAGTGTATCTGTTTTGATTAATTCCTAATAAAGTATTGCAGTCTATAAACATTTTCTGCCTGTAGTTGGTTGTATCATACTTCTATCAAACAGTAAGCTTTTGGGTATGGATTGGTTGCTCCTATTTGCATGTGGAAATTACTGCAGAGTTCATGACATTTTTTGAATTTAATGAACTAATGCTTGACTGAATTTCTTGTGGTTTGCTTGTTTCTGGTTTGGGGTTTTTTTTCTTTTCTTACCTTGAGTATTCTTAAGAGTACATCTTCCTATTGTAGAAGAATATTTGCTAGTAAATATATAAAATGAAGAGCAGAGTGGTACAAGCTAGTTAAAGGAAAACATTTCAAAGTCGAGTTTGCACCCAGAGGTTAGAGGATTGGGAATACTTAAAATTGCTGGGAAAACAGCATGATGTTTATGTAATTAAAGTAAAACTAATAGCTAAGTTTCCTAACAGTGCTGTCAATTGATAACATTTTTCCTCTAACAACAGTGTACAGTCATGTATATATAAATAACCTATAGCAGCACTGCACATAATAGCCTTTTCATAATGTCACTGCATTTGAGCTTTCCGGGGGAAGGCGCAAAGGTCGTATCATTGGTTTATGGCTGTGGAATTATCCCTGTGCTAGGGTATGGTTATCAGACATTCCTCACATTCCAGGTGTCTAATATTATAGTGCTTACATGCCAGTGCAGGACCAACTGCTGTGTCAAAGGAAAACACTGGAGAAGACATTCATGGTATTACCCAATTCCACTTCTCTGTGGTCCCCTTCCCCCCTAACTTTTCAAAATGAACTGAACTTGGCAATGTTAAACAGATAAATGAATTACAAGTAGTGATTTGGTTAGAGGCTTTGCCCTACAGAAGCAAATAGCTGGTATGCTGAGCTGGAAAATATTCTCCTTTTCACTTCTGTTACCTTCAATGATGAAATGATGTGGCAAAATATATAGCTGAGTTCAGCGTGGGTTTTTTTCTTCATTGATGGCAATTGTGAAGTGGAAAACGAAAACAGTTTATCGTAATCAAAAGAAAAAGGAAACAAAAAACCAAGCCAGCAGGCAGTTTGACCTGGTCCTGCAACCAGTGGGTGTGGGTCCCTTCCTTCCGAAATGCATTCTTCCCTTTTGGGTCTCAGCTATTCAGTTCACGTGCCTTTTCACAGAAGCACCTGTGAGGGGACAGAGCGAGCTGACACTGAGCTAATGCCACTGCTTTTTGACTGGGAGGAGGCACTTATGCTCGGCTTCCTTGCTGGTAGCACATTTTTATGGCAGTCATTAACATGCACACAGCATCTCATGGCGAGCTGGGAGGCAGCACACTCCCTCTGCACTCACCTTCCCCTGTCTGCTGCCTGCTGGACTGAAAGCTTAACTTGTGTGTTCTCTGCTTCCTTCCTTTTGAGTATTTGTGTGTGAGAAGGACATCAGTTGCCCATTTTGTGTGGAGGAAGCAGGCAAGGTCTCTGGATGACCTGAAGATTTTCATCCTTAGCTTTTCTGTATTGCATAAAGCCTAGGGAGTTGGGGGATGTGTAGAACTTTTGAGCATTGAGAATAAGTCTTAAAATAAAGATATTAAAAGATACTAATTTTTGTTTATATATTGCAAGCACTTAATTTCTGATGTTTTTACATTACACTTGCAAAACTACTAAATGAAGTGGGAAGGTATTTTTTGGAAAACAGGAGCCTTAAAGATCATCCAGTTCCAACTCCCCTGCCATGGATTGGGACATCTTTCACTAAATCACGTTGCTCAGATCTCTGTTCAGCCTGGCCTTGGGCACTTCTAGGCATGAGGCATCCACTGTTTCTCTGAGCAACCCGTTCCAATGCCTCACTAACCTCACAGTGAAGAATTTTTTCCTAATTTCTAACCAAAAGCTACTTTCTTTCACTTTGAATATGTCCTTTACTAGTCTAAAGCTATAGCATTCATTCTGTAGAGGTTTTGTTGCTCAGCTATTTTTGCTGTCAGGTTTTACTTTTGAATACTTGTGCTGATGTTAAAATAAGTGGACTCAAAACTTTGCAGTTATATTTTTATTTCAAAGAACTTGCTCTCTATGTGCAATACAACTTTTGTAGGAAAAATTCATAGCTGTATTGGCTTAAACTGGTTATGTTTGTAATAGATATTGGAGACTAAGAACTTTTGTCAAGATTCCTGGGTTTTTCAAGTTTAGTAAGTTATGTATAAATAGAGTACATTTAAGAATATTTTGTTGTAGTGTGGTTGCAGTAAGGTTTGTTGGTTTGTTTTCATCCTTGCCCTGGCAGTTTAATGATTAACTAAATCAAGAAGAGCTGGAAAACATTTGAGGAATGGAGTGCAGTTTGCTACTGTAGTTAGTGCTTGTCTGCAAACCCCATCATCGGTGAGGTGCTGACTTGTTATTTCTAAGCAGGACTTGCTGAATATGTTGAACAGTTTGTGCTGTGCTACAGCATAGGAGACTGTGAGTTGGTCTGCAGGAAGGCAGCAATCAGAACTGATGATGGGCTGATACTGCCACTTCACATGGTAGTAGTAGTGCAGCTGTCTCTCTGGAAGGCTGACGAGAAACTGAGACACTGCTCAGCACACTGCCCTTTTCAGCAAAGCATTTCAAAAACAGCTTGAGTACTTTGCCTAAATTATAGAGGAGAAACCACTTATTCAGTACTCTAAAAAGGTTTTCTAAAATCCCAAACCCTACAAGGACAGAAAAATATTAGATTTTAGTTTGTACTTGATCCTTGTGTGCTTCCTGAATACAATATTGTGTTTACCTGGTTGCTGGCTCGCTAGACAAGGGTCTTTTAATGGAAAGCGCATTTTTCAAAGTCTTAGATATTCTCTGGAACATCATTGAATGTGGTATATCTGCATGAACCCACAGCTCACTCATAAATGGGAGTTATAGTAAATCACTGTCAGTATGATTTCAGTACAGGAAACCAAGTTTTTGAGCTTGTTAAATAGTTGCAAGAGTCTGTTATCCCAGTAGTAGGTACTCAAATAATGTCCCTCCATTCTGTGTTGCTGTGAGGTAGAGAAATAATGTATGTCTGTTAGTATAATTCTCCAACTGCATGTTTGTACATTTTTCTTTACCGAGGAAACTCTGTAAAACCAATAAATACATTTCTTTAAGGCCTTCTCTCTGTTTTAGGTATTCAAGGACTTAAAAGAATCACAGGATAGAAATTGCAAGCTATTAAAAGTGGTACTATTTTGTACCTGTATATGTTTTTAGAAAACTAGAGTCAGTGCTTATTTCAAGTTTCCATTCTTATACAAATTTGAGTGTTTTACCTGTCTTTGTATTATCAGAAGCAAAATTATCTGAAATCTGGAAAACAAGTGAAAATTCATGAAATGTATCCAGGAAATACTTGCTGCTGGAGTTAGTAAATGCTTGTCTCCGGAAAGTGTATAACTGCTGCGAGTTCAGTCTCTGCAATTAGTTTTTGTGTATCCATGGGTGCAAAAGGTGAAGATGCAGTACTGTTGACTGCTACATATCCATTGTAGCCAGAAGTGTGGCTATGAGCATTTGACTATAAACCTATATATGTGGTTGGGTGCACATGTGTGCAATACAAAGCAAACACATTTGTGGTGCACATGCTAGTCTCTACTTACTACTTAGTGCTATTAAGAAGTGTAATTTAATGTTATTGAGAACATTTCATCATTAGGGAATGGGTTACATTTAGTTTGAGCTATTAGTGATTCTGTTTTGGCATGGAAAAGGTAACATGCATGTTTGCTGTCTTTTGAGCACAGGCATTTGTTGACATTTGGTTGCACACATCTTGTGAGCAAGGTAAACATGCATGACCTTACCATATTTGTTTATTTTACACCACTATTTCAAGCTGGGATTGTGACTATGCTGCTCCTTGTTTGATCTGTTCTACTCTGGTATTGATGTCCACTTAGCTACTCTTTCAAAATAATACCTGCAATAAAGTAGCAGTATATCTTAATAATACCCCCATTACAAAAGAATATACCTAAACAATTCAAAGTTTGTACATAATGTTTTGGCCTGATACCTGAATAAGAGGCACTGCTGTGTTAAGAACATGGTGTTTAGCAGCAGAAATCCTGTCAACAGACTCATGAATGAGCTTTTTCAAGAGAGAGATTTTGTGTGGGATTTGTTAGTTCATAATTTATAGAATTGAATGAACAAAGAATATGGCTAAAGGGCGTTTTGTGGGCCAATTCTGCCCCTTTTGACACGTAAACAGCCTGGTTACCACTTCTTAAAGTTAGGAAAGAGACAGCAATATAATTAATACAAAGTAAATGCATTTTGTTACAGCTGCATCCATTGTAACTTGTAGTGGACAAAATTGTGTTCCCTATGCAATATAATTTTCATGCTGCTAGTGACCTTGACCATAGGGAGCAGCAGTGCCTCTCTAACTCTGACCTCCAACATGGAGCAACAGCTGGGGGTCTCTGCCATTCTGTGTGCACTCTGCTTGCCTGCTACAGAATTCATCCCACTTAAATTTAGTTACCTTTGTACATGCTAAGGATTCTTGCATTAAGAATCCTGTACTTGCTAGGGAAAGAGGGGAACCTTCAGGTTTGCAGTAGATGTGCTGAATCTTCCTCTCTAGGGAGCCTAAAGAAGTAATTCAGGTTAGGTAACTGACTTTTTGAAGTTAATGATATTAAGTGCACCCCTGAGTTTTATATAAGAAATTAATCTTGAGTGCCTGAAGTAAAATCCATGTTTGTAAGCATATTTAGTATGGGATTAGAATGCATGTTTATATACCCTTCAAAGTAATAATGCCTATAGCATTAGAAAGTTGGGTAAGAATTGAATTGATTTTGAGATCCAACTTGAGCACTAAATTCAGGAGGTTTGGTGAAGAATTGAAACATTTTTCTTCTTCTGTTTGTACATTCCTTGCATTGATTAAATTTTTACATTTGCTTCTCTCAAGCTATGGATCAAAATGAGAATGAAATATTTTCACTCATCCTTTTGCAAAATAAAAAATTAGGTGATGCAGATTTCATATTACTATTCTGTGTAATTGTGCTAACTGAAAGTGCTTGTAGTAAACTTTTTGTAAACTGTTGTTTTGGTGGGTGTTACTGTGGGTAAACCACCTGTACACCCTTCTGTAATGGTGTATGGATTCCAGATAAATGTGCATGCAGTTCTTCCATCACTGGATTTCTTCTCTTACATTTTAATAGATGCTCATTCCTGCACATTTGAATAGCAGCTTATGTTTTATCTTCTTTTATGTCTTACTTCCTTGGAGTTTGGACAAGAGGTATATTTTTCAGATCAATTTCTGTGAAGAAAAAGTGCTAGCAAGTACTGCATTCTAAAAGAAAATAATTAACGCATAATATACACCATTATATATGAGAAGTGAATGGATGTGAAATTCAATCTGTACAACATTTTGTATGAGTGTCACATAGGATCTTGCTACACAACAAAGCACATGAGTTCATTTTGGGTATTTGGAGAAGGTTGTCAAATACACATTGAAGTTGCTATAGAAGTTGAGCATTGACCCTAGTTACAACTGAATTCCAAACTACAAATCTTGACTGTGTAGGTCAAGTACCACACAGCAAAGGAGGTGTTCTTGGAAGTAATTTTGAAAGGCATTAAGATGAACCAGTTAATAATTCTCAGGTATTAGTGTACCTCTGTGTTTTCTTCCTTTCTAACTGAGGAAAAGTAATTTCAGGTTTGTGTGGAGTGGGGTTGTTTTTCATGCATGTGTCTCTTTCCCCCTGCTGCCATTTTCTGAGATTTGCCTACTGTAACGTTTTTCTTTTTTTTTTTTGATAAAGTTGAGTACTAATCATAATATGCATAAATTATGTTTCAATATTACAGTTTATTTAATCCTGAATGGATTTTGGAGAAAAAAAGGAGTCAGAGAAGGAAGGCAGCAAAATCCAGCATTTCTCTTTCATAGAACAGTTTGTTCAAAGTGGTGTTCAAAAATGTGCATACACATTTTGAAGAACATGCCTCTTTATATTCTCAGATCACAGAACTGGAAAATATCATGGGCTGTCTGTATCTTGACAGAAAGATAGTTTTACTGGTATATGTAATAAATATTTTTTGTGGACCCTAGTCTTGGAAAGAAGCCTGTCTTCTACATATTTCTGTGATCTGGGGACCTCAAAATGGGATTTATGTCAAATAAGAAAGTTGTCCAAATGAAGCAGTATTTCAGCACTGACAAGCCATCAGTCTGTAGTTATGGTTCCATTTTCTAGTATCTTCAGCCTCATTTTTTAGAGCATGGTGCTCGTAACACCAAGGTTGTGGCTTCCATCCCCGTGTGGGTCATTCTCTTAAGAGTTGAATCGATGATCCTTGTTGGGTCCCTTCTAGCTGAGAATGTGCTGTGGTTCTGTGATTCATTATTAACTTTAGCTGCATATACAGACTTTTTCTTACAGGTATGGCTGTAGATGCAAGAACAACTGTTAATGATAACACATACATGATTGCAGAATCCGCATTTTAAGAGCTTAGCTACCTAACTCTGTATTTTCAAAACTTTAAAGAAAAATGTGTATTTGATACGATAATAGAGCTTTTCAATTTGTAAACTGTATTTGTCTCCTAAGTCTCCCCAAGCATCTGTGAAGTGATTGACATAATCATGCATTGTTTACATAATGGAATTGCAGAATGCTTCCTGGTTTTCCTTAAAATAGCCACTTCTCCTCTTGTCCACTAAGGTTAAAAAAAAAAAGTGCGCCTAGGTGAGAATAATTGAGCTTAATGATATGCATTAAAGAAATCCAAGCCTTTTTTTAACTAATTGAACTTCATTGGATACTAAATGTGGACTTTGAAGTCATATTTTTTAAAGTATTGGCATTCTTTTAAGAGCATGTAAATGTATGACTACAAACTGAAACAGTATTATGAACTACCTCAGAATATCAGTGTCCAAGACATGCAGCATTTAATCCTCAATTATGGTGCAATAAACCTCATTTTTCTTGGTTCGCATTTAATGAATGTAATGGCAGTCCATCTATCATAGGTTATTATGTCACAGATAATGATCTTCACACAGACAGGATTCCTTCAGTCCTTGTTCCTAGATATTATTTCCTGTCCAATTACATCTCTTAACTCTCTGCTTTCAACTTTTGTCTTGCAAATTTTCTCTTGCTTCATGTTGTGTTAATTGCATCCATTTGTCATACTTATTTTGAAAGTAAATAGTGGTTATGTTGAGACAGTTCTGAGGTCCATAAGCAATCAGGTATCAATCACCTTGTGCTGATTGCTGTTCAGTTGTAAAATGATGCATCAGGCTTGTGCTATTGTGTGCTGTTAAAAGACTCTAGAACAAAGAAGAGAGGCATGGGAATGTTACCCTCTTAAGTAATTGTGATCTTATTATGTACAAACCTTCTCATGTTTTAAAAATCTGCTCTGGAACAGTTCTGACATAGTTCAGATCTTAAGGATGCGATGTCCAAGCATGATCCAGCAGAGCAGGATTCATAAAACAAATTGTCCTATACTGCCTGTCTTTTTGGACCTCTGTCTCCTTCTTCTTCTCATTTTGTTTAAGGTCCAATGTGGATCACTCAAGTGCTTTTCCACAGTTTTTTAGTGTCCCTTTAATTTATGGATTGTCTGGGATAAGAGAGTGTCTGTTATTCATTCCTATGGTATCTGGTTTTGGACAGGTAAGAATACCTGGACCGAACATTTGCATGATCAGAGTCAACTGCAGTCTAACCTGGAGAATGTGCTATTTATAGTAAGAAGTGAGTATTTGATTAAAAATAAAATTGTTGTAGAATGCAGATGAAAAGTCAGGGCTTATATCCCTCCTATAGAGGTGATCTAAAAATCACATCATGACTGTTGCTAGCTCTGGTGTGTAACTTTGGTGAAAGTATTAAATGTTTATTAAAAATCATCTGGCTTTGTTTCTATGAGTTTGAGTTCATATTATGATTTCTCTGTTGGTATATGGCATTTCAAATATTTTTTCTGCTTGAACTACATGAATTGAGTTTTGAGTTAATATTATGATGTTAAGGCTAAGGATGACACTGAACTTTAATTTTTATTCAGTTTGTTTCACGAACATCTACACTTGTAATCAAATTTGAGACAGGACTTTCTTCACAGGTGGGTGTGCCCTTGTAGCTGGCACATCTTGTTCACATGACTAACCAGACTCACCAGACTCACTGTTGCTTTTACATGGTTGATGCTTCCTCTGAGCATTGGTGACCTGGGAACTCTTTGACATGGGTGCCTTGTGTTCAGTCTGCTGTATGCTGCCCGCCTGAAATTGTGCTTATGTTTATCCTGGATTTGAAAGGCTTCTCCTGCTTCCCTAAGAGCCATGCCTTTCTCTCTGGTAATTACTATTTACAGCAAAACAGTAATCTTTGAAGTGGTGCTGGTAATTATAAGTAGGCGGCATTTGGGCAGGTGTGCTTGGTATGGCAGCACTAGGCAGCTGCGGCCGGTGGGCCAGCTGTTGGCCTGCCGAGCTGCACAGCTGGATCCTGGCCATGGCAGCACTGCTTCTGCTGCCCAGAGGGGAGGAGCAAGGTGGCAGGTCAGAGCTGGGGTTTCTGGAGTGTCTTTGGAGCAGCCCCACTCAGAGCTGTGCCAGTGTCTGGATTTAAAAATGCAGGTCAGCAGTGTGAGAAGATACAATACATAGGCTTGGCTTGCTATAGACCTCCTCTGTCCCTGGAAATCACTGGCAAGTTGATAGCCTACTTGTGCTGCTTTTAATCCATATTTTTGTATCCTGGTGATCCAAATGTAATTCCACATTGGTAATTTCATCCGTATTTTATAATAGTTTTTGGTGTGTTTAGTAGTTTAACATAGTTTATAAGTGGCAATAAATTAGCAAATAGATGTTATACTTGCGAATTTGTTCAGAACCTCAAATAAAGTGTTAGTAACCTTCACAGGATTATGATGTAAACTTTGGAGAAATATGAGGAAGTGGATTCATGCTTGCAATTTGAAAAACGTAAGTTTAAAAAGAATCAATATCAAAAATGTTTTATATCCTAAGAGCCTTATTCTTTGTGATTTCTGCAACCCTAGCTTGGAGGAATACTGTTCAATTTAAAGAATTGGTAGATCATATCCATTGATGATGATGATAATAATAAAGATAATAGTGGGACAATGATTTCTAAATCAAATTTGTGCTTAATTTTTTTTCCAGCTGCATAAAGAATTCAATATTTTTGTAAAGTAGTTTCTGTCTGGTGTTTTGTACACAAAATCCAATTCAGTTTATAAAAGATAAAATGCACTATTATTTTTTCTTTCTTTTCTCACAAAAATGTCAATAAATTAATAAAGGAATTAATAAAAAAATCCTGGAACATGTGAATTAGCTTTTTATTTGTATAGAATTTTAATGGTGAAATGAAAAAACAGTCTTAGGTGTTAAAACTTAGTCAGCAGTGAGGAAAGGAGTGCTGCTTGTGTGTCCCACAAATTGCTCTTCATCATGTCACTCTGAGCTTTTTGTTTAAACTCTAGATATCTACTTAATCTGATTGTCACTAAGGTGACAATAAAACCTTAGATCTCTTGTTCTTTCTATTAAATACATCACTATGTTAGAGATGGCATTTATCTGTGGATTTATCAACAGGAAACTCAATATTAATTTCGTTTTTATAAAAAGGACCAAAAGATGATGACGTAAAGCTTTGCTCAGCCTCAGTTGGAAAAGAGCCCATGTATTATATTTGGCACTCTAGTTCTTAGAACAAATAGGTGCTCTGTCATTAAAGTGAAAAGCTTTAATAGTCTGTCTTCCTACAAAAGCACGATGTGAACATCTAAGGGCCATTAACTGTTACTTGTAAAATGTTTGCTCTGTGTACACTGCTGCTTGTTTTATTCAAGTGCAGGGATTGATAAATGCTGCTGTTATCTTAGGTGGTTGTATTCTCTTTTCTGACTTTCCTGTCTGTGGTCGTTAGAAACAGTGATCTTGAAACTTTGTGCTCTCGTCACCGACTCAAGGTTGAAGGGTCCAGTTTTCCGGGGGACAAATAGGACTATAGATATTTTATTTTTTTTAAAGCTGTTGGTTGTTGTTTAATCTTAGACTGCCAAATGTGAAGGGTGTTGCAGTGTATTTCTCACTTGAGTTGCTGTACTGAAAAATGTTTGCAATTATATATTCTACTTTAAGAGGCAAAAAGCAACCTGTTCTTCTTTCTCCCTGCTATGTTTCTTTAGCTTCTGTCATAACAGGAATTAATACAAGTAACAAACATGTATGGAAGAGAGAAAAGCTATATCATTGAATTGTCTCCTTGTTGTAGGTTAACAAAGCCCTTGTCATTTGCGGATTGTGTTGGGGATGAATTGCCATGGGGATGGGAAGCTGCATATGATCCTCAGATTGGTGTATACTATATTGATCACATAAAACGTAAGTATGTTTTGGTTTGCCATGTTGGTTATAAAAGATGACTCATCTTGATTAGACTCAGAATTCTTGATTAGAATCAAAATGGGGAAAATTTGCCCTTTGGTATAACATTATTGGCTTTAAAATGCTTACAAGAAAATCTGCTGGTACAAAATGGCTACATCTGTTTCTACGTGTATTTCTAATTGCATGGTAATAACGTCTAAACCATGTAAAACTAGCTCTATGTGAAATACAGTGCTATTTAGAGCTACTGAAATGAATATATTCCTGAAAGCATTTCTATTTTCTCTTTATACATTTATTATTCCATATTGATATGTTTTTCTATTTTCCCAGAAATAGTCTTTAACAGAACAATAGCAAAGATTCTGTTTGAATCAACACCTGAATCTGGGTACCTGCATCTGTGCTAGCAGTACCTATACTTATCTAAAAATTAGAAAGTATCTACAGCCATTTCAGATGCCTAAAGCTGGCAACTTCACAATGTCAGTAGTGTGGCATGGACAGTAAGAGACCAGTGGACTGAATGGCATCTCAGTGTATGCACCCTGCCTTGTCTAAGCCACTTTTGCAGTCAAGAGCTCTCTAGTCAGTACAGTCAGTGTGATGTAAAATGTGATGTAGCTGACTGGTTGGGTGTCTGCTTTGTAGATGAGATGATTTAACCTCCTTTGGTTGGGTTGGACTAGAAGTCTGATAATTAGAATGGGACATTAGATATCAGCTGTACTTGTTGAGCACCTGCAAATAGACACCTAATATTGAACTGAATACCACCTAAAACCTCATTTTGCTCTTACAGCCTTGCTTTGCAATAAGAGTCCTCTAATCTTACATATAGCGTTAGACACTCATGAACTTTTAAACATACAAGAATCCTTGACTGAATCAAAAGGTGAAGAAAGTAAAGGGTTTTCTTCTGAATCTAACTGTGGTGGTTAGCTTAAACTTGTCCCTGACTTCTGTTTTGACTAAAATTATAGGGCATTCACCTGTAAAATTTTGAGAGGCCAGTTGCATTTCTGGGTGTTTTGAGAGTGTTTTCAGATCAGTATGCTCTGATAATTGTGCTCTTTTTATTTCATGCATGTTCAAAATTTTTGATCAGTTCTAAAAGCCACTTGTAGGTTTGTTGCCTGATTTTGTTTTGGTTTTTTTTAGAACTAATTTAATGCTTTCTTTACTCTTAAATGTTATTCATGTGCATTGAAGGTGAATTCCTGAATATTAGGAGCTATTCATGATTTGAAATTATGGCATACTTAAAGGTAGTTTCCATCCCTTGCTTGTTCAGTAGTGCACTTGATTCATCTTATATTAATATATGTATTTCTTTGTAGCAATTTCAGTGAAACTTATTTTGTAAAGGGGTGTATTTTAGTTTTGTACACTGTATTTTGCACAGTGTTTTGGTGAGAGTACTCTTCAGTTGCTGGGTGGTAAACTGCCTAAGAATCTTACAAGTAGGTAATTTGTTTGATGTGCCAGATATGGAGATAATAACTTCTACTTCATCTGACAAGGTTGCCTGCAATGTTTTGATGCTATTGAAATCTCTGGTATGGAGGTCACTTGAAATTAGTAGAGAAAAGCCTTTCTAGAAAATAGTTTTTGTGTCTGCTTAGGGCTTTATTAGTTTTGTAATAAGTCAGATATGCTGAGTATGCTTTTTGGATTTGAATTGTTAAAATTCCCTGTCAGGACAGAGGCTATGTTAGAACAAGGAAGACTCTTTTACTCTTTTGAAAGTAGTTCTGTTAATTCTCTCTGCTACTGGACGAAAAAGCCAAAGGAGGGAGAAAAACTGTACCTACTGCTGGGAGGAAGAACAAATAGATGGATGCCTGAAAAACAGGTTGGATAAAGTAGAATTTCAGGACTCATAAATAGCAGCTTGAGGGATAGCACCTTGGGAAGAAATCTGCTCCCATGTGTTAGGTAGGGAGAGGTGACTAACGATGCTTCATGTTCACTGCCGTCTGGCTGGATTTATTTCAGCAAAATGTTTGAGGGAAGACCCACTGATTCTCTCCTTTTCCATCCCATAATTAATTATTCTGAACAGCTTCTCTCTTATCTGTCCTTTTTATCATTTGTTTTTCTAGTGTTACTCCTACTGTTTGCCTCTCTACAAAGCTACATTGGATCCAACTGTGAAGTTTGAGGTTGTCCACAGGACTTGGACCGGTTTTACTATGATGGCTCCAATTTTGTTACATTTCTCAAACCAGCCCAGTGAGCTATGAGGAGCAGGTTGTTACTCATGGTTGTTCCCTCCTTTTCTGTAAAAATTTGAGGTTGAAAATGTTAAGGGTTGAGTTCCCGTTAATGATCAGATAGGTAACTACTTCAGTAGATACTGACAAAACTCCCGATAATTTAGAGAAAGCAATATTAGACTGCACCTTGCAAAGTTCTAAAACTTCTACTGAATTTTTAGAAAGTATTTTTTTCAAAAGTTATGTAAATCAATATACATATTATTTTTTTCAAAATATTTTCCTCATCTGTGCAATTATTTGTCTTGATCTTTTTCCTTCCCTTCTCTCACATAAAGCTGAGAACAGCCTATTCTTCTCTTCTGCAGAAGGTTAAGAGTTGTCTGTGAGCAGTCTGCAAATGTAGAAGAATCCCTCAGATTCTTTTGGTGTCAGTATGTTTAAGGATAATTTAGTTTTTTTATCATCTCACATTTTCTATATTTTCTATATTTAATTTTTTTTCACCCCCAAATACCGTTTGGGTTTTTCAACAGCCTTAGAGCTTTCTCACGATCCTTTTGGATCATGTAACCCACTTTGAGAAGCACTGACTGAGGTCATTACTTTATGAATATATTACCCCAATTAGGAGTTTTAATGTGATGCTTTCAGCTTCAAGGGATACCAGATTACAGGCCATCTGGCAAGGCAGAACATGCATATGATGTGGGTAGCTGTAAGAACTTAAATGCTTACTGTGCTCTTCAGTAGTGCCCTTTGTTAGAGGATGACTGAAAGGATATTATTTGGTGGGCAGGGCCTGAGGAGTTTGTTTTGTGCAGGATCCTTATTACTGTGGTTTGGGAGAGTCCAAAGATTTTACAACTTACGCTGTTGACTCCTATAATCATTATTGCATACCTGTTCTCATGTATTCATCCAGTTCAGCTAATTTGCTAGCATTTACTAAATTTGGTAAATAACATGGTTAGGAATTCAAGGCAATACTGAAAATAACATATAACTATTACTCCACTTTATTTCATATATCTACAGGCAAAGTAATCACTTTCAAATTTTTTTAAAGTCTTCTGTAGGGTTTTCCACGTGAAGTGTCTGAGATGCAAACATTTATGTTCTTAGAGCTTGGATTTGCAAACACCTTTAGGCTGATATAATCTTTGAAAGTATTGGTCCTGCTGTGTTGCTACCTCTGGCTTTTTGTTCTGTCCCTGCAATGTTTTTGCTTGTACTGCCATGAACATATGCATGGCCAGACAGTGAATCAGATCGGGGGCTGATTCAAGTTGAAACTAATCTGGTATGGGGAAAAAAAGTTGCTATTTGTTCTCCTTTCCACACCTCTATTTATGCAAGCAAGAAAAGGAAGGTGACCTGGGGATATGAATGAACAGCCAGGTGGAAGAGATGGAGGATAGCTACTTTTCATAGTAGCAGTGGTTAAAGGCATTTTGAAATTATACCCTTGAATTTTCGTCTGTTCCATGTGTAGGCTTGCCAGGAAACAGTTTTCACTCTGAGGCTGTGATTTCCAGGTGCACTTCTCAGGTGGTGGTGGCAGCTGAAGTAGCAGTCATTGCTTGCTCTGGTTCCTGTCCCCATGTTGTGTCCACATGAGGATATGCAGTAAACATGGACAACAGGGAAGCACTCTGCTTCCTGAGGTGTGAGATGTTTTCTACCTCCTCTCCCTTCCCCCAGCTGCTAAGGTTTTCTGATCTGGATCAATCTATGGTATGTTTAGATGAATAGTTGTGGAGGTAATGGCAAAAAGCAAAGGGAACTTCTGGTTTGACATGCATTGTCTCAGGGAATCCTGTACTGTGACAAGTTCTGCCTTGACTTCAGCACCCTATCTGTTCCTAAATAACTTACCCCTTTACTTTCACTTCTTATCTTCTCAGATAAGTCTCAGGAATACCAAGGCAAATAGTTGTTTTCTTCATTGCTTTGATCTACTTAACTTATAAGACAAATACTCTGCTCTTAGTAATATTTAGTGGCACAGGTAGCAGAATGGAAATGCATGACAGTGTTTAAAATATAATGATAGGAAGGAATAGTTTTTCCTAGCCCAGTACAATTTCAAACCATCACATCACTTTCTTTTTGCCATTCTGTACTTTGTATTCAATATGATGATTCTTCTCCCTGCACTCCACCTGGCACTTATCTTCAAAATGGAGTTGGACAACTGCCTTCTCTGCTTTTGCAGTTCCTCCCTACTTAGTTTTAACTGTCCCGTTTGGAAGCATGAATGTGTCTTTCCCAGAAACATCCTTCCACCACTGTTTTATCCACAAAGAATTGGAAAATTGAGTCACTGATGCTAAAAACAAAAAAAAAAAAGGTGAAGAGAAAAGACTAACTCTTTATGTACACTGTTTCACACTTACAGCACCATGTTTTAACTACACAGGTTCTGTTTCTTGTTGTAATCTTGAAGGCTTTCATGCTAGTTTATGCTTGTGCAACTGGTTTATCTAACACAGGGCCTTTTGTGGATAGACTGCTCCAGCCTGGGAGTCTAGTACATCTGCATCTGTGAAAGTAGGCCAGATTGATTTTCAGAAAAGGAAGAATCTGAAAATCCCACCATGAGTCTGCAGTTACCCATAGCTTGAGGGAGTCAAATGGTGTATCATCACAAATGTGCCCTGTTTGTTCCCATGACCTACCACCATCTTCTAAGCAAGTGGTGGCATGGAATCAATTGTGGAGACTCTTTACTGTCAGCAAATGCACATGGCAGAAACCCAAGTGTGATATGCCTTACCTTGAATTTTTTGGTAGATCTTTTCTCTGCATTCTGGCTGTAGGAAGCGATTATAGTAATCTGGTGCATGCTGGCTACAGAAGGAGGGCTCAAGTAGTGAAGGGTCTGGATTAAAGATGGTTTTACCTGCTGGCATTTATGTAAAGACCATACTTGCATCTTTTTCTTATGTCTTTCTTCTGCTAGCCTTACCAGTAGAACATTAAATAATACTTGCTTTATAATGGAGAATGAAATCCTCAGAGTTTCTACTGCATTTCACTCTGAAATATATAAGCATATGCTGCCTCGTATCTAGAGGAAACAAATAGTAAAAATCTTTGAATTAATCTTTTTTGGAAATCTGCACATACTTGGAGAGTGTAGCTGGAAAAAATTCTCATTTTCTCTCATTGCTCAAATTCAAGCACACAATTATTTTATGGAAGAATGAAGAAAGTGCCTGGAAGAGAGGGGGCACTTTTTGTGTGAAAGTTTGATGGCAGGAAACAAACTGTAGAGAGGTCAGTTTTGAACATACTCTAAATAGCCTAGCTTTTTTCCAAGTCTCTCTTTAAAACCTGTATTCTGTTTAATTATGTGATAGGATGTGATTTTCTTTGAGTATCCAACAATGTGTTAGATCATTTTTAATATGTCATCTTTTTGGCTTGCATGGTCTTACTGAAACTGCTGTCTCTGTAATGTGCAATTCTTTATTTTTATGTACCTATTGAACAAAAACGTCAATGTGAAATGATGCAATATTTACTTGTGAAACCTTCCACAAATTTTTGAGTACAAATTGCTTTTGTTATTGTTTGAGTTTGAATGCAAGTATTTTAAAAAGCAAGGGGAAAAAAAGGAATAAGGAAAAAAATTTCAGAAAGCATTTGCTATGTAAACAATAAAGTACATTCCTTAAGACAGTCTAACAACACTTGGTTATTCTCCCTGAAACTAGCACTAGTGCGTTTGCTCCTTTGCTAAACATTTAGACTTGAATCTCAGTTGTCTGCGAGATTTGTTATGCCTGTTGAAGTACAATGAAGTAATATTTGCACTTTCTTTTCCTAAGTGTATTTTTGTTTGATATCAGGCAAAAGTACTGGAGGATTGAAAGCCAGTTTGTTTATCAAGTAATGTGGGATACACTTGTAGAATAAACATAACCATAGTGATTACGTAATGTTGCTGATAAAACTGCTATCATCAACCACTACTTAGCTAAGTTGTACTATCCTGTGGTAGCTGGTATCCAACAATATTTTTCCTCTTCTGATATTATATGTCACAGAGTTGTTCTTGGTTTTGTTTGTGCCATCTTGAGACATTTTTGTGCAAGTTACCATTAAAATCTTGATTCTCCTTTGCTGCGCCTGGCCCTAGTTTGGTTTGCCTGCTGCCCTTAACCAGGAGCTTGCCCTCAGTATGCAGTAGGATGCTTTCAAGGTATCTTCTCCTTTTCAAACCACCTCCCAAGAATAGGATGTAATCCTGCCAAAGCAAAGGTATTGAGGACTGTTGAAAAACCAGTCTGTATTTAGCTTGCACACTTTCTTCAGCAGCTAGGTTCAGGAGAAGTTCCAGTGATGAGGGCTCCTGAATGTAGTCAGCTGTTGGGTTTAGGGGTTTGAGGTCTGCACAACTCTCATGAAGGTGGGGTTTGTTTGGCTGGAAGGGGTAGTTCTGCAATTAGTATGCAAGATAACTGGACATGTCAGGTGTAGTGGACTTATCTTTTCATCACTTATTGTTTCATGCAGAGAAATTGCCACCTTGACACAGAGTATCAAGCTCAACCATGACACAGAGCAGTAGTTCCACACCTGTCAGGACTACCCTTTTCAGGGCTCAGCCACTGCAGTTTTGTTGCCTCCTGTCTGGTAGTCCAGGTTTCCAGGTTTGGGAATATTCCTGTAAGTTACTGTATGAGAGAGAAGGTACACATTATTGATGAGTAGATCTATATTTAAGAATGCAATGGATTATTAGATCCATAAGTAGGCTCACTGTTGCCAGAAAAAAGATCTTTCCCCAGCTGGCTTGTTCTTCCTACTTTGTACTGGCTCATTTGGATGTTTGATAATGTCACAACTCACCTAACCTGCTAGAACATGATGTGTCTGCCTTCATGGCATCTTTTGGAGACAGGTAGTGTTTGGATGGGCTTAGTACATCAGATAGACTGTGCTGGATTAAGTACCAGACTGTGTAAAGAGATCATGTGAATGTCTAATGGTGGACACTGTGGGTTTGAGGTGACATGGTAGAAATCATCACTGACAAAAAAGAGAGCTATTACACAGCTCCAGCTGTGGCATGCAACTCTTCCTTGTTCTCTTTCCTACAGATCTTAGGTCTCTGGTCCTCATTTCTTGCCAGGTCAGCTAGTTTCCCTTGGGATAGCCTCTCTTCTGAGATAGTGATTGTGCAACAGTTGCAAATTGAAATAATATATATATAAACAGATGAAGAATTCTCTCTTCAGAATGAAAAGTATGTCATGATTTTCCGTCCTCTTGGTGTGTATGTGTCCTCCTCAAGTAGCAATCTAGCATATCTGGCTTGTTTTTCTAGAGGGACCTCTTGAGAGTATTTGTTTTCTAACTGTGTTGGTTGAATGCAAGTGTCTCTGACTGAACACAATTTACGTGTGGGTTGTTCTAGAGCCAGTCGACGCTATTATTTTGTTTGGCAAGGGGAGATGTTGGAAAACTATTGCTTCCACATATTGTTAATCCTGTAGTAAAATGTCCAATTCTCTTATGTCTAGCAGTGGGGCGTCGGGGAACCATTGCCTTCCCAGTGGGATTTTCTAGTGGGATTGTAATTCCATGTATTTTAGGGAAATAAGATCTACTGCTGATAAAATAATAGTTTCCTTGTGTTTAAGTAGACTGTAAAAATTTCACAGAACTTCTTGATAGCAGACAGGAATGTAACATGTGAAAATACCTAATTTTTAAAAAACTGGCATGCCTGACTATCACCTGTATCCCACTTACAATATATATATTCTATGTATCATTAGAAAGACATGCATAACATTGCTGCTCTTGAAGCATGTTCTTGCCAGAAGAACAAACAAAACTTCTAAGGCATAAAGTCAGTCCTGACATTTTGATTTTGAATTATTGTTCTGGCCAAATTTTTTTTTTTTTGCTGAGTTTAAGTGCATCAAACTTGGCTGGCAGTGAGCCAGGAAGAGTGCATTTCATGAATAGCAGTGTGATTAAAGCCAGCACAGCTTCCTCTTCTATGTTACAGGGCTGTGGTCATTTCAGTGACAGGAACGTCCTTGGGTGGAGTGTGCCATCCTGCCATTTGTGCGGTTCCACTGAGTGAGACCACAGAATTTCCCCCCAGTGTGGGTAATCACTCAGATCTTTAAAAATAGGAGGAAATAAACTGCTTGTTTATTGGGGTTTTAAAATAAATTTATTAACTATGCACTTGCAGTTATTTGTTTTAAGTGTAATTAATTAGTTTTAAATTAAGCTATCTTAATAGAATTAAGTAATTTTGTTTTGCAAGAATCTTTGCTCACATGACGCTAAATCCAAGTCAAATTAGGAATAAGTAACCTGAGTATTAAGCACACTGCCATCCTCTTCATTCTGTTACTATGGATCATTATATTTGCATTGTGATTGACAGAGGAAGTTGATATACAAATTTTTTTTAATCTAAGTTGTGGTCTTCATGGAGCCTGATGTACAACTCCTTGTTTAAACATCCATTTGAAGTAGATACCTTTAGTTCATACCTAAGTTTATGCAGAAAATGCTGGAGATGGTTTGTTCATTTTCCACTGTTGATGGTTGAAGTCCAGTTTGCATTTTCTAGAACAGATGCAGCTCTACAGCTCTGTCTAGTGTTTGTTACCACTGCTTACTCCTCACCTGAGGAGCAGAAATAACATCTGCCCATCTGGCTAGCTGGCAGTCTGCTGCATTATTTCTATCTGCTGCAAACAGGGTTATAAGGCATCCTGTTGCAGTCACCAGTGGGAACATTTATCTGCCTTTAAAAAGAAATGAGATCTCCCTACTTTATTTTATATTAGCTGTTGAATAATAAGGGGAGGAAAAAGTTCGGGTGTTCTTTGTGGTTTAAATCTCACTCTGGCTTAAGAAAGGCTTCACAACTCATTTTCAAACGTTCAGGAAACTTTTCCCTCAATTACTTGCATGTAACTATCCCAATAGTATTCTTGCGTGTACAAATTTGACCTTAACAGCAGGTGTTTGAAACATTCTTGTCCAAGGAAAAAAATCCTTATCTTTCCTGAGGCTTTACTCAGAGAAGTATAAATATTTGTTTTTGAAAGAATGCTGCTTTAAAAAAATTATCGGCTCTTGGAAAGTATATGTGCTCAAATGAACATACTTTTCAGTGCTACATTTCAAAATGTAGTGCCACAGAACCAGAAATGTCATCCATAGTTCTGTCTTTGGGGTTTTTTCCCTCTATGGAGTAAACCTACTGATGAAAATAGAGATAACTGAAAAGTATAGATGAACAAACATATGGTGCTGCTATACAGGCACATGTTTTTAGAAATATGTATACATACTTACATATATATATATATATAGAGATATAGATATATATATACACACGCATATATATGAACAACTTGCCAGACAAGAGATATGCTTTTTTGGGTTTTTAAATTCATAATATATAAGAAGCATACAGAATAAAATTCTTCAGAGTCTTCTCTGTTTGGTGAAAGTTGAGTAACAATTCTAGGATAGTCATTCCATGTTTTTCCATGGTGATATATTTTCATAACTGAGCATTTGTTCCAGAAAAAATACATGCAGTTAAATTGACTGAGAGTAATTTGACCAGCCAATGTACCTACACATGCAAATACTCAAACATTGGTATGCTGAAGCTAGTGTGCAGTCTTTTTAAATGCAGGGTCACCTTTAACTCATTTATGACTATCAGTATAAAAGATTCTAGCTCATATAATCATGGTATTGTTTTGTACTTGCAGCTTGGAGAGGCAAAAAGGAAATGTTTGATTGTATTTGTCAGCAATACAAAATAATCTGCTGTTGATCAGCTTTGTCCTTCGCTTGCAGTCACAAGGACAGGGCATCTGTAGGCCACATTTTAGAGCTCTGCAGGCTACATTTGGTCTTTGGGCTGCATGTTGAGCAATCCTCACTTAAAACCTACAAAGCAATTACCTACAACATGCTCGAAGATGAGACCGTCCAATCTTGTAAGATTATTTGGTGTCTGCTGGTTGCAGTCTTAAAACACAATCGCATCATTACATTCATCTAAAAAACCACCATAACTGCATTTATCGTATTTGATCATTGACCCATGAGAATTCTGCTTCATGCTCTTCAACCTGCTTCACAAAAAAGGACAACTCTGGAAACCAGCACTTCTTATCTTGTGTAAATAACTGTGAATGTGCAGTGTGTTAAAGCACAACAACAATAAGTGGGCACAGATAGGAACATGTGTTGACCATTTAGGAGAGAAAAGGTATTGATTTGCTTCTTTGTGTGCCCAATATCTTTGTGTAAAAGTGCAGGTGGCTATAAACACGGATATATGTGTATGTGTGTCTGTAGCTATAGTTAGTTTTTTTGAGAGAGTGTTCCTGTTGGGGTTATTGGAAAACCAACTGTGTATAAAGCTTTTCTGCTTTAATCTTTCATGCACCACACTTGGGTTTATGTCGGTTATACTCTCTATGCATTCACTGTGCACATCCAAGAAATGCCTTTCCCAAGTAGAAAAGTCACATTTGTAAATGGTGGAGGGAGGGTGTTTATGTAGTTAATTGTTTTTAAATGCATCACTAGTTCAATAGAGATTGTCAGTTTAGGATTCTACAGCTTTGTTTTATGGGATGCTGCTTTTTCTTTGTATGTCTTTTTGTTATTGTGATATTAACAAGATATTGTAATATTAACAAGAGAAAATGCTTTGGAAAAAGTGGCAGCTAGTCACTATTAGAAATTGTTATTAACCAGATCCTGTCCTTACCAGCTTTTGTGTTACAAAATCTGTTTTCTTACATGGAGTTGAAAGAGAGCCTTCTCCCAAGAGCGCACTTCAGCTACAGTTTAGAGCAATCACATTGGTTTGGCTGCAGTTCTTTTTTCTCTCCACTTTATCCACTCATCTTCAGCCACTTGTTCCCATTTTTTTCCCCCTGCATTGGTTCCCACAGTAAAGCAATTCAGAGGACTAAAGTGGCAGAAATCTAACCCAGAGAATAAACGTGCCTCCTACTTTTGCAGAAAAATTCTTAAGTGAATACTTTGCACTTAAATATTTTGGTACTGAAGGTTACTTTTTGTCTCTGTAGATCTATGCAGATATATAGTATGTAACTTAGGAAGAGTGGTGTCCATTTGCATTTAGATTTCAGACTTTTCATGGCTATGTCTTATGAATATTTTTGTACTTAGTACAGCTTTAAAGAAAGAGTATTCATTGTACAGTGTCAAAAAGTGCTGAACTAAGTCAGGAAATATCGATAAGTTTGAACATTCAACCATATATAGTCGTCTTTGTATGTTTGCATTAGAAACAAAATCTTAAAATCTTCAGTTAGGTTGATCTTATATACCACTCTGTTATGTCTGATCCTCTTGTCTCTGTATCCTATACAAGTCTGTGTTGTGTGTGGCTGCTGGACTTAGAATGTTACCTGAAGTCCTTTGTAAATAAAGGTCTGTTCTAGCTTACTCATTTTTATTACCTGAGTAGTCAGTGAAAAGGAGACACCTCAGAAAAGCAGTTTGGTCCCACATATCCTGGACACCTGTCTTCAACAGATGGAAGTGCCCTCTGAGGGCAGCCCTCTCTGTCTATTGGCCATAAAAGACAGTTGTGTGTTGGATCAGAGGTCTAGCAGGCATAGGGATAGTTAGGGGAGGTGAGCTGGAGAGTTAATGATCTATTACTTCGGTTACAGGGGGAAAGATAAAATTGTTTTTATAGAGTGAATGGAGAGAGAGAACCACTAAAAACATGAATAACATATGGCTGTAAAAAATAATGAAGTGGGGAGGAAGGGAGTTGAAAAAATGTAATAGCTAAGATTGCTTTTAGTTTTTGTTCAGAAATGAATGTTTTAAGATGTTGTTAAATGACTTTATTGACACTATTATTTCCAAATACCCTGATACAAAAAATATTTTCTTTTTGAGTTTTAGGATATTGCTAATTCAAGGTTGACAACATGAGAATGATCTGCATAAGCATTTGCCTATTTTACTGTAATGTCTAATTTTGCAACTCTTGAATTCTGTTTCTTACACTGTGGTGGCAGAGGAAGTAAAGCATCTGCTTAGTAACCAAAGGCAAACTATGGTTTAGACAATTCTAACTGTGAGTTACAGGCGAAGAAGCAATTTTTGTTGTCAATGGATTTCAGCAGACGTCTCTTTAAATGATTTCTTTTTCTCCTATAAAGAAACAACACAAATAGAAGATCCCAGGAAACAATGGCGGCAAGAACAAGAGAGAATGTTAAAAGATTATCTTACAATAGCCCAGGATGCTCTCAGTACCCAGAAGGAACTGTACCAGGTGAAAGAACAGAGACTAGCACTTGCACTGGATGAGTATGTACGGTTGAATGGTGCCTACAAAGAAAAATCAAGCTCTCGTACAAGCTGTAAGTACAGTAGAGAATACAATGTAACTTCTTTGATCTCTGCCTTGCAGGGGATCCTGTTTCTCTCTATGAAAAATTTTCAAGGTTTGATAGGAACACCTTGTACTCTGGCTTTTTAGAGTTAACATCTCTATATTATTTATTTATTTAAGATAAAGATATTCTGCTGGAGAGAATCCTCTTCTCTCTGATACAACTGAACTCCTTTGAGCCATGATTTAGAGCAGTTGGCTCTGAAATCTATTTTGTCGTGAAGTTTGTTGAGACAAAATTACGCCAAATCTATGTTCAAAGTGAATAGAATCTCTTGCCTTCCTGGCTGAAATGACCCTTCAGTGTTGACAGGTGTCTGCAATAGACCAAAAAGGGAACGTGTTGCTGATTTATAGGACGAGCACACAGTAATTTTGTAGCCTGTGTGCTGTGACCAGGGGTGGAGTAGAGATACAGGTTGTTGTCCTGGGCAGGGAATCAGCATCTGGAAAAGCACTGCCGAGGCCTGTTAATGGCCAAACACCTCTCTTAGAAGTACATAGTGTATGAAAAGAGCATGTACATCTGTGGAAGAACTGACCTCCAGATCTCTGAGACTTCTGAATAAATCTTCTGCTTTCCTGAGATCTCCTTAGAAATTACAACTTTCAGGAAGAAAGTGATTGCAAGATGGCTCAGCTAGAAGAATAGGAACAGAAAGCAAGGAATAGAAAGTCAGGGAGAATGAGGTTCTACTTAAGGATCCTGGGATAAGTAAATGAGGAGAGATCCTATATAGTGGTGTGGGAGAAAGGAGGAAATTTTGATTATTAGGTAATTATTGCCATGCTGCAATGATGACTACTCTGTAAAAGGCTAGCTTTTAAAGTATTATATGTTTTTGAGCACATTCTAGGGTTTTGATCAGTGTGGATTTATCAAGGTTGGGACTAATGAATGATTTAAAAGTACTTAAATATTTGTCTTTTTTTAAAAAAAGTGTTTTCAGGCTCTTCATCAAGCACAAAGTATGACCCTGACATTCTGAAGGCTGAAATCTCCACTACAAGATTAAGGGTGAGAATCCTTAACTCACGTTCATTTGGATTCTGTCTACCAAGTTTATGATTATAGAATAAGCATAGCTTTAACTAGCAGATGTATCTTGTACCCTGGTACTGAAACCTCCTAATATTCTAAGTAGATACCATTCAGAGGTTTAAAATTAATTTTTAAAGCTGTCTCTGGTGCTTTCAGATAACACTTGTTTGGGAAAATTTGACAGATATTCTAATTAGATGTAGGTTTAAATAAATATGATCATTATTTTCAGTTGTATGCCTTTGTTCTCTAAATGAAGAGTAAAAATGGAAAAGTAGTAGGCTAAGGTGAGCTGCAGCTAGCTGTGTGCTTTTACACAACCTTTGTTCTGTGAGAAAAGAATCATTAGCTGCTTGAACTGTCTCAGAAGTTTCTGTTGGTTTGAAAAATACTTTTCAATAATGGTGTGAAACCCCTCCGTTATGTCAAAATGGAACAGTTCAGATCAAGGATGAAAGCTTCTGTTTGGATTTTGAAATTGCTAATGAACATGAATCCATTATTTGGTCAGCTCTGTTCAGTATGGTCAGTAACAAACTCCATATAAAGAACTTTCATTCACAGGTTAGTCCCTAGTGACTTTTTCTTGAATAAGGAAGAAATGGTGTGGAAGACATTTTAAATATCTATAGGGATTTCATTTATTTCAGCTGTGGCATATAATGCTTTATGGGTAGCCTACGCTTTCTGTAGTTAGTAATGAAAAACATTACATCAAAGCCTGCACGTTAAAAAGACAGCACCTCACAGCACAGTTCTTCCATGCGGGCTGGAATACAGACTCGAGGAGAGCAGAAGCAGCACAAGTGATAGCATTTACTCAGCTCTTCTATTGCCCTCTCCTGGTTTGTGCACAGAGCAGCATTCATAGAAGCCTCAGAGAGAAACATCCTCCTTCACCTGGAATAAGAGTTGTGATTAGGAATCTAAACAATTTATGTCTGAAAGGAATCGTGGAACAGGTCATTAGACTTTTAAAACCCAGTATAAATCAGGGATGGAATGCACTCTAAAACTCGTGTCTGGATGTTGCCCTCCTGACTACTTGTACTCTTGTTCATCCTTACCAATCTCGATTTGTAGTCCCTTATCCATTAAGCCAAAGGGATGGTGATTAGTGAGGGAACTTATTCAAATGCTAGAGGTGGGAAGAAAAATTTTGTAAGCTTAGTAGAGGGAATCAAAGGCAGTAAGGACCCTATCAGGAACAAGAAAGAAGAAACAAGGCAATAGCTTCCTTCTGAAATGAGTGGAGCAGTAACAGATGTTTCCTTTGGCAAGGCAATCACCAGTATATTTAGGAAATTTGACAGTGTTGTTGAAGAACAAAACACATGATGAAATTTAAATATAGTCACCTACTTGTCAAGAGAGGAAAATTCAGGCAAGGCCCTGTGCTCACTTTTTCCCATTACCATTGCAGATCTACGAATTGCTCACTAAGGTGAGATTCAGATCTGTTTATCACAGTAATTCACCTTTTGGAGGTGCTTTCCTCTCTTCATTGTTTCTCGGAGCCAAGGAGTCTAATATCCTGCTGGTTCCCAACATCTGATTTATTGGCGTTGCAAAGTTCTGCATATGTGCCTGAAATAGGTGACCTGAATCTTGTCTGCAGAGTTTAGAAGTGTGCAGTCCAAGAGTATCTGTATCAGCATAAAGTGTGTGGTCATCCAAAGCCACTGGATATGAAAATTGAGATAAGAAAAAGTGGAACCCTGTGATGCTAGGGCTGGCAAGTGGTTGTCATGGAAGATGGCAAGAGAGGTATGCCTGTTACCACAGTTTACCCTTATCTGAATGTTTGGAGATGCTTGCTAATATGCCAGCTTTGGGCATTTTGCAGTATATGCATGCATGGACTTAATGAGAAACAAAGTCATTAGTTAGCAACTAGCCAGCTACTTAGATTTTGCACTTTGTTAGACCAGTCGTACTAAAACTGTTTCTCTGTCTCACAGTATCTGAGGCTTACTGGTATCATCAGGTTAACAGTGGCTGGAGGGGGGAAACAGCATTTGAGGAAGTTCTGAATTGGCCTTTGGCCTTTTCCTTGTTAGCTATGTGTAATATATGTGTATGGAGCCTTCTGGACACATGAACTGTCTGTTGTGCAATGGTCATGGAGAAAATATGACAGAAATCAGACACCTGTTAAATGAAATAAGAAGGAAAAGAAATATTTTTTCTCACCAGACTAAAATTGAGGGGTCACATCCTGCAGTAGGCTTTGAGTGGGGCCATTTGGGGGTCTTAATTAGCAATCAGCAAGATAACTCAAATAGCACAAAGCATATGTGATCACAGTAAGTTTTATGCACATGCAGCAAGTGAGCAGGAAATGCACCTTTATAAAATAACAAGGAGTGGAGGGACTGGGGAGGGTGGCCCTGTTGCTCCATTAGGACTCGAGTGCTGGGAATAGAAAGGGGTTAGCACAGGAGCCTGCTTGAAGATGTGGTTAGGAGTAGGAAAGACTTCTGTCAAGTGACCAGAGATGATGTGCAGAAGCAGAAAGGAAGAGGGTGAATGTTAGAACAAGTGAAGAGTTGTGAAAAAGCAGGAATTACATGAAAGTTTTGAAGGAGAAGACAAGGAGCCTAAGAATAGTTTAATGCAGGGATGATGCAGTAAACAGAGGCGATATTACGATGTAGGTCACATCCTTCTAGGATAATGCACCCAACTCACATTTCTTGATAATGAAATGATGATGAAGTACAGCAGACAACACTCAGAAGATGATCTTGAGAAAAAATGTAAGAGTTTCTGAGAGATCCAATCGTCGAAGTTGAAATCAAGTGTGGCTTCTGCTATTAATATAAATACTTGTTTCTGATTTTGAAAGGGAAAGGTTTAGCCATTCTGTATTTTACAGAAAAATTCAGACTTGTTTCATATTTTACACATCACTTCAGCTGGAACACAGAGGTGATATCTGTTCATTTTCCTTAACCTTGATTGGAACACTTGAGAAATTATTCTTGGAGTTTTCATACTAGTCAAGGAGAAAATAGTTGAGGAGCACTGAATATATGCTTAGAGAAATTGTCTATTTGTCATGCTAACTATTCAGTATGGTCAAAATAAAAACAGTTTTCTGTCAAGTAAAGCAACTAGTGATGATAGTATGATAGTTTCCAAAAGCCTAAACATAACCCCTCATCCAGAGAATACATTTTGCTTTGAGGAAGATGGAGATTAAAAGCATTTTATTTCTGTCACAGAAAATATATTAGCCAGAAACTGCAAGCTGGAATGTCTAAGTATCATTCACAACCCCCTACAAAGACTGTATAAATCACTGGTTATTTTAGAAATGTAAAGCATTTTAAGTCTCTTGGAGAGCTGCAGCAGCTGCTGATGCTGAGTGTTTTTAGTTACCTGGCATGCTGGGAATCATACTTCTTTGTTTCTATTCTTTTAAATTATTTTTATTTGAAGAATATCAACAAGTAGGAAATCTAAAGGGATTTGGATGCAAAATATCTTGGAGATATATTTTGAAATTATTTTCAGTTAAAGTGGTCTAAGTTCTTGATATTAGTATAATAACTTTTTCAAGAGTTTGAGTATCTGAGGACCTTATAAAAACACACAAGAATTTTAGAGGTTGGTGACAGCCGTGGACTTTTAGCTTTTCCTCTTTTCACCTTAATGATTGGGAAATTAGAAAGCCTAACAATATCTGGCTAGTATATAGAGTGCAAACAGGCCAGCTGTAGATGTATAAATACCAAAATCTTGGGCTCCACACTTCAAGGAGGCATTTGTCTCTATGGCTGGTGATCAATTTGTGTTTCAGTCTTTCATTTTTAGGTGGTTTGTAAAAATTTGTTTCATGCATTTGGGAAATAATTAAAAATTAAATGTAAGATTTTTAAATTTAATCTTGATTCATAAATATTTTGTGGTGTACTCATACCTGCTGACATCTCAAATAGCAATATTAAGGTTAAGAAGCAATTGACCATGCAAATTTAGGGAGAGTAGGGAATATTTTTCCAAAGACATTTTTATTAAATGGACACATGTATTTGTGATTCTTATGTCTTTAGTGATGTCTTTTAGTTGTCTTTGGATTAAATAAGTGTGAATTATATATTTAGGGATCCAGTGTCTGTAAAGCTTTATAAGAATGGATGGTTCCTAGGGAAAAAAAAGAGTCCATTTTGTCTTTTACAGTGCAAATGACTGAACAGCTTCCAGGAATTAAAAAGTGAAAATATAATAAAACTAAAAGTAAACAGCTATGTCCCTGTAGGACAGTTGGAATGCATGCTTAACAAGTGAGAAGTAAATTACTTGTTAAAGTTCTCTCAGGTTTAATAACACAGTGTGGTATCAATACAAATAAGGAATGTGATTTAATCTGCTTGTGTCCCTTTAATACTAAAGCATGTTGCCCATAGACATCAGGAAGAGATAAGATCCTCTTTTTTTAATGTGTGTCAGTAGAGCAATTTACTCTTTTTCTCTCATCTGATGTAGTGCATACTTTAATTGTTCAAAGCCATGTGTTACATCGTTTAACAAGAAGAATTTTCTAACTCTTGCTTTGATTTAACACACAAGGTTAAGAAGCTGAAGAGAGAACTCTCTCAGATGAAGCAAGAGCTGCTGTACAAGGAGCAGGGCTTTGAAACACTGCAACAGTGAGTAAATTAAAATAGTAGAAACTGACTTAATTCAGTCACTTGATTTCTTTTCTTTAGCATGGAATTGAATCTGTTTTATCTGAGAGAATTATTGTGGAGGAAAAGGAGAATCTAATAACTCTGTTGTAGTTAGGAAATGGGAAATCTGTGGAAATGACAACTCCTTTATGCAAGTGTTAGCATAAGAAATTTGTCTCTCTTATTTTTTTTTATAGGGTGGCTTGTGTTGCCAACAGGCAGAAAGAAGGGCAGTGGTCAGGGGTCCCAAGAACAAAATTAGCTGCTTTGTGTGTCCAATTTAATTTTTTTTTTTAAATTTTTGAAAAGGTACTTAGGTCTTTTTTTCCTCCTTCCCCACCTATGAGCTCAAAAGGAAGAGAAAGGTGCTGTTCTTGGAAGTATGAATGGTACACAACTCTGCAGGGTTGGAAATTAGTCACAATTTGAGGATTAGACTCCCTCTTTTCTTTGTTCCAGTTGCTGGGATGCCTGTTGTCCAAAGGGCTGATGCTGAAGCAGATGAGCTTTCTGGGTATTTAACCAGTTAGATTACTAGTGAATTAATTTTTTTCAGTCTAAGAACTCCCTGCTGCTCCTGCCTCACAAAATTAGGCTCTAAAATATTAAACATTACTGGAACTGTCACCATAAAAAACTTGCTGCACAGGAAACCTTGCTAATAAGTGTGTTTTCTTGACTAATGTGAAGAGAAATTTATTAATGCTAGCTGTTTTCTGCATTGTTGTATGTACTCATACATTAAGGATACATTTCCACAGTAAAATGCTGAGCTGTTTGCTCTTAGGACACTAGTTCCAGTAGTAGAAGCAATCCTCAGCACATTAGGAAGATGCCGGTTAAATCTCTATCCTCCTTCATTTTGACTAAAAGAGAAATGTAAGATTTGTCTGTTATTTAAATATATAAAGACCAGCAAGGATAGTTGATTGAATTTAACCATGAATCAGATCTCATTTGAAGTAAAATTTAGAAGGAGAGACATATTGATTCTAAAGCTTAAGGTAATAAAAACTCATGCTGCTGTCCCAGGATTAAAGGTTAGCCAATCGTGCTGGTTTTATTATATTAATTCAACAATGAAGTATTGTTTTAAAGCAGCTTGCTCACAAGCCATTTTGATAGGAATCCAAAGCATGTTTCAGAAACTGTCAACAGCATTCCACAGAAACACAATGGACGTTTGTTTTTAAAATTCAGTCAGCCACTTTCAAACAGTACTAATCCCATTAATTTAAAACAGGATGATGGAATATCTTATATATCAGAGATGCTTCTTGTCTATCTTAATTATATACAGAATAAAGCAGTTGCAATTTGAATGTGGCATGTCATATTACTAGACAGCATGTGGTGTATTACCCAACCATTCATTCATGATCCCAATTGTTGGTGTCTTCTATCTATTTGACCTTAGCAGCCTGGTAAGTTACCAAAAATTGAGTTGTCAGACAGTAAGTGCCTGCCTATGAAAGAGTTTGATGAACTTTCAAGCTGAAATAAATATATCCTTGAATAGGAATGATTGCCATGTCGCAGAAGTAATTTCCTTACAAAAATGCAGTTTAGTTTGTACAAAAAACTGGAATGTGGAGAAAGGAGAACAGATATGCTCACAGCTTTATTGACTGCTTTAGAACTTTGATATTTTTGTGGCCAAAATTTGAAGAAAACAGAATACAGTTACAGGTGTTTTGTGCAAGTTGCAGTTCTTGCTGAGGATGCTTGTGATCACTTCTGGTTTGTTCACTCCTCACTCACAAGTCTGTTAACTTCCAGCAAAGATGATGGATGATGATAAAAAACAGAAGACCATTTGTATTATAAAAGAATGTATTCTCTACTAAATGCTTGATTTTTATCAAGATGGCTGTTGGTTGGGTTTAATTTTTGAAGCACAGCTGCAGTCATTTCCATGATGCTATGAAATACTCTGTTAAACTAGAGACCAGAGAAATGTGTTTACAAACTGTAGCTTTTGAATGAAATACGGAAATAGTAAAATAAATAATCTTTTTATCTCTAAGTTTAGGGTAGCCTTGTTTTATTATTTTCAGGTTACAGTTTCTAAAATCATTGGTAGTTCAGGAATTTAATGAATTGTCCAATCTACGACATATGGCATTAATTATCCAGAGATTTTGTGAATAAAGAGAGCCTGGTGACTGGCTGAGCAGAACAGCTGTTCCAGACAGTTAATGCCCAGGATTAGGGTGAACTAGAGGGAAGCTGAGACAAGAATGGTGCTGGTTATGTTTCTGCTCAGAAAGGCTGATTAGTACCAAGAAGCCTGCCTGTCTGCCCATGTCCCAGTGCAGGTTTGGGTGGAAGGATACTACTTGAAATAAATTCTGCTTCTGTAAGGAACACAAACAGTTATTAGTATAAAAGGTGTACCCAGAAGCTGCTTTATGCTGGAGAGGGTTATGGTGGGAATGGGAATTTTGACAGTATTGTGAGCAATAACTCTGTGCTCCTTGATATTTTTGCCAAGGATTAAGTTGTATTTGAATGGAGATTTCAATGTCATTTTTCTTTTCCATGTCTGTTGAAAGAAACGGAATCTCACCTCCTTCCCTTCTGTTCTCCAAGTCTGCTTCTGCCTAAAGTATAAGCAGAGATATAAGTATGATTTTCTCTATCTGCTATAAATATTCTCTCTTTCCACAGAATTGACCAAAAAATGTCTGGAGGCCAGAGCGGGTATGAACTGTGTGAGGCCAAAGCCATCCTGAAGGAACTGAAGTCCATCAGAAAGGCGATCAGTTCAGGCGAGAGAGAAAAACAAGATTTAATGAAGGTATTTTGATTGGTTAATGGAAGGTTTGTGTGGATTTGTTTTAACATGACTCACTTCCCTGATGATAAATACTTCGCATTTTATACTTCTAAGGGATTCTCAAAACTCTTTGAGCCAAACTAGTATTAAAATTAATTTTCAGATACAGAAACTGAAGCTTGTGACATTCCTAACTCAAAAGGCTGCTCTGTGTCAGAGAATATAGATTTTTTTGGAACTGGAATGTAAGGTACAATGCATGTGTTACCTCTAAAGCACAATTTAGAATATTAAGTGGACAAAATTGATATATTCTAAGATGCCTGACCATTTTGCAAATGAAATGAAAAAAAAAGAAAGTTTTTCTAATCCAAATTGTCCTATTTCTATTTCTGAAAGCAGATTTCCCTTTTTTTTTTTAGCAAAATTCATAATTGGTTGACAAATTAAAAATCACAGATAAAGTCCTATAACAGACACAAACCCAAATGAGTCACTTTTACATTTTCACAGGCATTGGTCACCCTTAGTCCCACCTACCAATGGCTTGATTAAAAGGATGGTTTGCTTAATATGAAATAAACCCAGAATTTTTATCATGGAGTCTTCTGTGTAAATATCTTTTGGAGATAAATTAGTATAAACATGGTAAAGTGCAAAGGAACTTTAATGCCACTTCCTTCTCTAATTCCTGGACAGAGTCTTGCAAAGCTGAGGGAAAAATTCAATGTTGACCAAACCACAGAAACATCTGAACCAGATTTGAGTTCCAGCTCTGTAAACTCCCAGCTGTGTTTCCCTAGACAAACTCTGGATACAGGGTCTCAGACTGACATTTCTGGTGAGGTGAGCTTTTTTCCATTTTGTCCAGTGTAAAGAGAAATTGAAGAAGAATGGTACTGTTAATGGAATTGGAATCAAATGGTAGATGGCTGTTGCAGATAGTATATATATGTATACTTGTTTCACAGAATTACTTAGAATCACTCACACTAGAATTACTTTTCTGATTTTTTGCCCTTGAATTTTAAATCGAAATTCAGATGAACTTTATGCATTTGTCGTGAAGCATTTATGACAGTCTGATTTAGTCAAATGGCTCCAGTACAGTGAAGATCAGGAGAAGTGGATAGTGGGTTTTTTTATCTGTCTATAGGATATGTTTCACCTTAAAGACCTAATTAAATATGAAGATGATTTTTTTTTTTTTTAATTTTCAGGAAAAAAGATCTCAGAATTTAAATGAACAATTTCATTTCACAGCTGGAAAACTGTTTGTGGAACTACTTGTTCAGTGATTTAGTAAAACCTTGTTTCACTGATGTTTTATTTTAAATACACAGAAGGCTGTTTAATTTTTATACCTTCTTTGAAGTTCTACAAGCTAAGTTTGTAAGAAAGAGAGTATGCAAGGTTTTACAGACAAAGAGCTTGTCTATGTTTTGTAAGAAATTTATTAAAGTCTAACTTTGAAATGCACTGACATAATTCTAAATTCTGCATTCAACAGAATTTATAGTAGGAGATCAGAATTTTCGGTGCAGTTGTTGCAAGAATTCTTTGAAAATGCTCTGGCTTTACTGTGATGGAATTTCGGCAATTGGTAGTACAGTAGCTAAAAATGTATGAAGTGGCTCAGAAGAAAACAGCAATATTTTGTTCAGCCGAGTAGATGAGATCTTAACTAGGATTTAACAGCAAGTGTGGGGTTGGCGGTAGGGGGTAGTTTCACTTCTCTTTCAATTGCAATTTTTCCAACCTCTGCCTAGGTTTTGTTGGCTCGTTTAAAAGCTTTGCACGGTAACGAGGCTACATTTTGTTTCTTTGGTTTTTTTTTCCCCTCAACAGATTGGAGCAAGAAGTAGATCGAATTTAGCAGAGAAGGTCAGGCTCAGTCTGCAGTACGAAGAGGCCAAGCGAAGGTGAGGGGTCGGTGCCCGCGGGGCTGGGAAGCTGCCGGTGCCCGGGAAGTCCCGGCTCCAAGGCTGGGCTCGCAGCGACATCCAGCGGGCAGCACCGCCACACGCCCTTCCGGAGGCTGCGGCTGTTCCTTAGTGCTGAGCTGGATGTGTTGTGAAACAAAACTAAAACACTGACAAACTACTGGCAGTTCCAGGATTAAGGGAATAGAGTGAGCTGGCTTTCTGAGGAAAGCAGTTGCCAGGTTATTTATGTCTATTATATCTTTTTTCGGGATCGTAATTTCACTTTACCACTGAAGGCTTGTCAGTTTTAGAGTTGCTTCAGACTTGCAGTGCAGATTTAGTAGGCTTAATTATTTCTTTTTTCCCTTGGGACTTTAGATAATTTAGAAACTTGTTATCACTATGGGTTGGCTTTTTTTTTTTTCATTAGTTTAATGTGAGGAGAGAAGAAGTCAGGACCTGCTCCACTGATGAATGTGGAATGTCAAATAAAGTTCTGTGGTGCTTGCTCATGAAAGTGATGCCATCTTGATGAATTGCCACAGCACTGAAAAATGGGCCCCAGAAAGCAGAACATTCAGGGTCTGAATGACATCTTCTGGTGCACCAGAAGTGCTGCATAATACTGGAGCAAGATTTACTATTGGGGTAGTACTCTTGTGTGGTATTATTTTCTAATACTTGTTGGCAAATTATTTGTCAGCTATTTAGAAGCCTTGTTGGTTTTGTTGTGGAGGTTCTTTGTCATTTAAGGGAAATAGAAATCTAAGCACTATTCCACACCAAAAGTTTCAGTTTTTTTTTTTACTATGGAGAACTAAACAAGGCAACAAAGTAAAAAAAAAATAATGTGTTTCCCCAGATGAAAACTGTGCCTGGAATGCCATTTAATCTGAGATTTAAATATTATTTCAGTTAGAAAACTGTGGCATGATCATTTAAAAAACTACAAAAATAAATTTGCAACTTAGAAGTACCAAGTAACAGCTTAGTTGTTTTTAGGTTTTAAAGGCAGGACTGACTTTTTTGCCTAATTTCAAATGTATACTTCCTCTTACAGAGTAATAGCTACCGTCCTTACCAGTAACAACAGTAATCCTTTATATGCTCATCATGCATCATAAAACCTCATTGTATAATCAATGCATTCATTAAAGAACACCAAAGTTTTTGTGTTTGTTCAATATTAAACATCTATGATTTCAGCTCAGAATCATCACGTACATAATGTTGTCAGATGGTCACTTAAATGCAGGTAGCTGGCATTGTTTCTCAGGCACAATTGATCCAAAACCTGATCACCCTCTATTTTGGCTGTGTCTTGATACCAAGTAGTCCTAGCATTGCAGTTTGTCTTTCTTTTGTAGGAACAAAAAACTTCCTTGAAATAAGTCAGTTTGCCACTTCTGTCTTGGCATGGGAGGAAAAGAGAAAACAGGAGAAACCATACAGTGCTCAGAGCATGAAGTGCTGCAGCACAGGATCTTTATTTCTCACTAATTACTTAGCCAAGAACATGGGTTGAAATTTCAATGCATGTAACTTGGAATAATGAACATACATATCAGTTTGCACATGAAGTTCAATACCTAATTATACCAATCCCCCAAGTATTGTGGCCACTGTAACCATCACTGTAATGTAGTAAGTGTTGGCCATCTTCTCTGAAATACTAAATGGGCAAATTCTCAATTATTTTGTGGTAAAATAGCTAAGATGAAGAGAGGATCTTGTAAGTGAACATCTCTACTTGAAAATTATCAGATAACTTTGTACATTGCTTAGCCAGCAGAATGTCTTAAAGAGGTGGAGTGTTCATAACTATGCTGAATAGAGCTGCAATTGTTATTTCAAAGGATCTGATACAGCATGCTGACAATCCTATCCTGATGTGATGAAGATCTGGCTAATATTCCTTTTTGGCCTGTTGTGGCATCCCACCCTTAAGGGGGAAGGAGCACCCAAGATTCGTAGATGCCTGTGGTCAAAAAGGAATGACAAAAGTCAAGCAGTCACCAAAAACTTACAAACTTGTATTAGTAAATGATACACACAGCACGGAAATTGGGATGGCAGTCCCTGACCTCTGAGTATAAACAAGTGGTGATGGATTTTGAGTAAGGGGTTGAATGAAATTGGAAAGGGAGAGAAAAGAAGAAAGAGAACAAGGAAACAAACAAACATTAGCAGTCCTGGCTCCAGCATGTATCCATCTGATGGGGTGTCCAGGGTCCTGGGGCACCTGTATGGGTACCTGTTTATAGACAAGCTTTTCTTGCCCTGGAGTTACATTTCTCACTTTGTGTGCAAATTAGCTATCATGAGCAGTCTGTTCTTCCAGACCTTTCTGGAAATGGGTTGAGGGCTTCAGGAGCTTTGGTGGTCTTGATTCCCCCATACTGCAATGGGAACAGCAGTTGCACAAACTCAAACTGTTGAGTTCATCTCTTTTCTCTTTAGGTACCTGCTGTTGTACTGCCTTTTTATTAAATTGCATAGAAGAGCAATGCTTTTGTCATAAGATTTGCTGAAGTGAGCACCTTGCTGTGGTGCACATTCTTTCACCACGGCCGTGTCTGTTTCTGAGGAACCGTCAGCTTCCCACAGCGCAGGAGAAATCCATCATACTCATGAATGAGTAAAGCACGGTGCCACTGCTATGTTACCAGACAGATTGCTCTCAATAAAGCTTTTAGTAACATTGTGACTTCTACTTGAACTGGAATAGGAGCAACTAATTTTTAATGCATATGCATATTGCTGCAGGCCTCAATATGTGGTCCAATTTTCTAGCATAGTCTATGTTCTTGTGAAACAAAACTAAACGTAGGGCCTTGAGTATAAAATGTTGTTATATCCTGATATGTTTCAAAATATTGTATCACTTCTCTCTTTCCTGGGCTTTGTGTGCTATGCTGTACTCAGGTAAATCTGCTTTGTTTTATTTTAGCATGGCTAATTTGAAGATTGAACTCTCTAAGCTAGATGGTGAAGCCTGGCCTGGAGCACTGGATGTGGAAAAGGAAAAACTGATGTTAATCAATGAAAAAGAAGAGCTTTTAAAGGAGCTTCAGTTTATTACACCACGCAAACGTACTCAAGATGAGCTAGAACAGCTTGAAGCAGAAAGGAAGAGGCTTGAGGAAGAGCTGGTGTCTGTGAAAAGCACACCCAGTCAAGCACTTGCTGAAAGGTAAGGGGTAGCCTTTTGCTAATATTAAATGCTGCTTTCTGTAATCTAACCTGTGTACTCACTGCAGACGCTGAACTATGCTTTGATGGGCTGTTTTCCTTCAGTGACTGTTCTATGTAGATCTTAATTAAATTTGTTATTAGCCCAATGGGCAGAAAAACAAAGAAGTCTTCAGTACTGTGAGAGAATGTGAACACCCTGTATCTGCTCTGCAGTATCAGTTGCTCTGTATTTGTTACCAGCATGAAAATGCCTGTGACAGATGTTAAATAACTGAGGAATGTCAACACACCAGCAGGAAGGCAATACATCATTCACTCGTTTCTGATAATAGCTGTAAACTGTTTGCACTCAGGTTACAAAGATTATCTTGATTGTTGCAACATCTGAAGCCTTTCATTGTGAGTTTTATTACGCAAAAAAATACAACAAAAAGGGGGGAAACCCAAAAAAGTTCAGATGAGAAGGGTAATTGCTGCAAAACTTTCCTAACTTGCTGCTACTTAACTAGTAAGTGAAGCTACTCTCACAATAAATTGTTTTTAGCCATATTCAGAGTTTGAGAAAATCAAAGCTGACTGTCACAGATGGACTTTTCATCAGCTCTAAGTGGAAATAAATTTAGGGGCACCTCTAGCCCCCATAAAATGCAATAAACACAAAATGTCATTGTGTGTATCAGTGTAGTATGCCTTACTGAAGTAATACAATCAGCATTGTGTGGCTTTCTTACTTACCTTTACTAGGAAACATCTGCTGTTGCTCCAGTGTGCTGTATGGCCAAATTCCTGTTACAGGATTAAAAGCTGGGTCCTAAATTGTAGCTGAGTAACAAGGAAGTTTTTTTGTTTACAAAGTACAAATGTGTGTATTACACAAGATTTTTTTAACACTTGTACACTTTATAATAGTTTAAACTGCATTATATTAATAAACCAAATATGTTTTAGAAGAAGGGAACTGTATTTTTACAGGAGAAGCTACCTGTGTGTGCTAGTGGTACCTAAAGTACCATGGATCTGTTGCTCTTTGACTGCCATTAATAAATGGAGAATAAGGGGTCAATAATAAAATCAGATTCACAAATAAGTAATTTGAATCTAAGATTTTGATAATATGCTGTTGTATAGCTAAATCTTGGCTCAAGCTACAAATAGGTAGCTGGTGTCTGCATCTTGTGGTTTGGATTTGCTTTCATGCCAGAGTAAATTCTGCATCTGACTCTTTTCCCATACATGTCAGATGCCAAACTTTAAATACCAAGGGCAAGTACAATTGTGCCCCATTGTCAAGAAGAAATTAATTTTCCATGTGAAGTGGCAGAATGAGTTGTTAGAGCTTCCTTTCACCCCCCTCTCTTTTCTTCACACTTTTTTCCTTCTGTTTTTAATCCTGAAAATATGGAGTGTTTGGGCTTTTTTTCCTGAGGTTAATGTAAGTTATGTTATGCACTGCTGGTTGAGGTAGCACTTACGGTGGCTTCTGGGTTGCTTTTTTGTTATTCCAGTGAATTTCTAGCTTCAACTGTTTATATTAAAACTGTCTCCTTTGGTGACTTCAGAGTACATAAATTCTTTCACACAAGGCTATTTTGAGGACTATTTCTGATTACTATAAACATAAAGTAAATCTTCTCTTTCAGAAGGTTTCAGACGATGAAACTTTTTCTGAAATGTCAGTTTAAAAAAATACATTTAATTGTATCAGATCAAACAGCAGGATTTTGTTTCTTGGAGATGAGGGAGATTCTCCTCTCCATTATCAGTGGAGGAGTCATGCCATCTTCAAAATATTGTGCTATTGTTGCATTACTATTTTCTTCTATAAGGTTTCATGAATGCCTTCAGTTAGCAGTGTTTTCACAGGTACTGATAATGAAGCAGCAGCATAAGAAGCTGTGGATTGTGCCAGAGCTTAATGCAATGAGGGTTCTTTCATTTGGTTTAGTGGTTTGGGGTTTTTTTTTATTTCTAAAGGGAAAAGAAACAGGAGATGTGCTCTGACTTAAAACAAAAACATTATAGCATAGCCCTGGGTTATTTTGGAACAGGATGCTGAAATTGCCACTAGTAGATGTACGTGGATTCGATTTACAGAAGGAGGGTGTGGATCATAACATATCAACTTCAAAAAGGCAGAGACAAGGCATACTCTGACTGCTTTAAGAAGCCTTAAAGCAACTATGTAGAAATAACTGGATTGTGGAACTGCTGAGAACTACTTGCTACTTTCTTGCCTCTGAGTTCCATTATTATTTTAATCCTTGGCAGTATCTCCCAAGTAAACACAACCATTTGAACAGGTCTATGATTTAAGTACTTGATTGTGCTGTTGCCTGCAAAACCAGCACCTGCTCTTGTGCCTGTCGCAAACATGTCCACCTAAGTTTGCAGTGAAAGGTTAGCTATGTGCATTTTAACTTTTTAATGTATTTTCTCTAAAGATTCTCTGCCCCTCTCAGCAATGTTACAATTTAGGATCAAAAGAGAAAGATGTCTCACTAACACTGAAGTCCCTCCTGCAAGGAGTAATGGGTTAATTTAAACAGAAGTGGTGCAAACAGGAGAGACCAAGAGAGGCCTGTGTCAGAATACATAACACAATGGTTGTTTAGGTGTTTACATGGGGTTTTTTGGATATTGTAGTTCCTGCCTGTGCTATAGAAGGAAGGTTCATTGCCTGAAAGTATTGGAGGTGGGGTTGTTGGGTTTTTTTCCATTTGGCCTGATGTAGAATGAAAAAACTTTCCCTGAATCTCTATTTGTTGTGAGATAATAAAATTACTTCCTGCATTTGCTCAAACTTCCACAAGTGATTCATCACTTGGCTTGTGTTTGTGATTTGTGACTCGCATTTTTCTGACATTAGCCTGTAGGTATTAAGAATTGTATTTGATTACTATTTAATTACTAGTAGATCAAATTACTTCCAGGAAATAATTTTTTTTCAGGTACTAAATTATAAGGGATAAATTATGTTTATCAACCTCCTTAAGACCGTAAAAGAAAACAAACTATTAATTGTGCTTTTGAGATAAAAACCAATGAAACCTTTTAGTTCAGTAGTACAAATTCAGTTGCTATAGTGTATCTCTCGACTTGGCTGTAGGTGTGTCTTTTGAGGACTTCAGTCAGAGAAATTCCTAAGCTTTTATTTTCTTTCTTGCCTTCTACCATTAGTAGTTGAACACAGAGCAATTTCTGTGGCACTTCCTTGAGAAAAAAATCATAGTTCACTACTGAAAAGCCATGAAAAATCACATGAAGAGCACTCTTGCTTGGGAAAAGCAGGATAGATTAGGCTTTAAAATAAGATAGAAGGCATCGATAAATAGTAAAATGATAAGAAAGAGTGTCTGATACTATAGATGAACGTAATTCTTGGTGTGGTAACCTGTGTGTATGTCTTCCTGAGTGAAGAATGAAATATTGCATATGCTTTTAACAGCCTTAGCAGGTACTGGCAGAGGAACACATCACTGCAGTATGAGAGCACATGTGGTGTGGGCAGTGGAGTGGAAGTCACACCCTGGCTCACCTTGGGGTAACTTATTCACCTTTGCATAACCCAGATTTGCTCACTGAATAAGCATGGGTGTAAGCAAGTGCCTTTCATGCTTTGCTGAATCAGGGACTTAATGTCTTTTTGCTGGTATCCAACATTCAAGGGGAGTGAATTCTGGGCACTCTTGAGTATCTAATTCAGTTCATTCAGTTTGCGTAGGAAAGCAATGGTTGATGTTTCTCAGATTAGTTGCTTGAGAACTTGTGACATGTATCAGTTGACTGAGCAAGGCCTAGAGGAGAATACAGTAATCTACAACTACAGGAGGATTTTAGCTGAATCCACTGAGAGAGAGAGCAATTTATTTAGTGTAAATGGAGTGATAAAAGGGAATTAAAAGAGGGGAAAAAATCACTCTAAAGGTTAGTGAATAATTTCTCCTATCCAAGAGGAATAGGAGAGTTCCCCATTTTGTGGCTTTAGAGCTGTTCTCGGTAACAAAGCAGGAGGCAATAAATCCTGCTTTCTCAATAAAGGTGAACTTCATGATGAGCATTACAATGCTGTGTGGCTCTGAGGTGACAAAGCTGTTGGAAATGTAGAAATCTTTACCAAGGACTCCTAAATATGGTCTATAATCTCCGAATCTTTCACTGAATGCTGCTTTAATTTGCTGTGCTTTATCTCCATATAAAGATTCTGAAATTAAAGGGTGTGCTTTGATTTTAGACTTCAAAATATCAAAACTAATACTGGAACTACTGGTATTAGTGTTCTTTTGGCTTGTTTGTTTTGGTGGTTTTTTCCTGGTTTTGTTGGTTAGTTTTTTTTCCTGAAACTGTATTAAGTGAGGAGGGAGTCTGCAGCCTGGCTTTTAAAGACTGTATGAGTACAGATCTTATTATCCTGAAGTTGCAGCTGTTTTCCCAGTGCTCATTTGTTACTCTTTTATTGGGTGCATGTTCTCCTTGGCACAGTGTGAATGTCCCAACCCTGTGCTTGCTTGTACACTCAGCAGGTTTGTTACAGTGCTTGGTATTCTGCAGGTAAAGTCACTCTGCTGAAGCAGTTGGGGTTTTACGATCAGACCAGGAGCTAACACAGTATTTTGGATTTTAGTCACTGGCAACCTGATAAAAAAATGAGGGATCTTCACTTTGTTTCTTTTTTATCTATAAAATGTTCTAGCCTATTCTGTAATGCTTTCCTGAACTAATATGTACATCTTTTCTGCAGATTAAAATTGGAGGAGAAGAGAAAAGAGTTGGTAGAGAAACTTGAAGAAACTACGAAGTTAACTACCTATTTGCATTCACAACTTAGGAGGTGAGACTGTACTGCGTGATGTAAAACCTGTTTTGTAGTGGACCTGGATGTCTCAACTTCATTCTTAGGTTTTTCTCCTAGCTGGAAGCTCAGCAAAATATATTTAAGTAAGAAAATACAAGTGTAATAGCTTCAAGCATTTTGTCACCATGCAAACCTGGTGTTCTTTTATAATTTCAGCAAAAGTTTTCTAAGTTGCCAGTTCTGTTATTGTTTTCAGTAAATATATTTTAAGTGTTTAGAAGGGCCCGCTTGAATTATTCTTCCTGACATTTTTTCCCAGCAGTCCTCCAGAACCGAGGCAGTGACACTCAGTTTCTCTGGCCTGGCAGGACTCCCCATCTCCTGTTATTAACAGGACACGATTGCATGTTACAGCCTTTGCCATAATTTATATACTTGGATTTACTGTGCATGTGGAGTGTGTGTTGTCACACAGATGGGAAGCAGTTCTGCTATCAGTTGTCCATCTGGCATCTTTCCCAGGTGCTTGAACATAGGGTAGGCTGCATGAATTGCTCTAGAGGTGGCAACACTCCTCTGCTGTCATAAGGTCCATCTTGGGAATCCCTGTGCTGTCACATTGACCACATGAGCACCCACATCAGAGTGGAACAGGTTTCTGATGGGCTGTAACATCTGAGAAGGCTGCTGTTACTGCCAGACCAGTTTGTCAAATCTGCAGCCTTTCCAGAAGAAAAGGAGTTTAGGCAGGAGGCCATAAGCTGGATAAATTGCCCTGGTAGTGTGCAGGTTGGGCACACTGAGCTAAGCCAGGTATAGGTGCTTAAAAATCATAATGCTCAAGCAGCTTTTGGTTGGAATCTGTTACAAGGCAGTTTCAGCCAAGCTTCCTTCTCTTTGTTCTGTTTTGTGCTGGTTTAGTTTAGTAACACCAGTATGTTTGTACTTTCTTTGCAGCCTCTCAGCTAGTACGTTATCTGTGTCTTCAGGGAGCAGTTTGGGTTCTCTGGCATCCAGCCGGGGGTCTCTGAACACATCAAGCAGAGGCTCGCTAAACTCACTCAGCTCCACGGATCTCTACTATAACCAAGGCGATCAAATTACAGATTTGGACTATCAGTACAAACTTGATTTCATACTGCAAGAAAAAACTGGTTACATTCCTTCGGGGCCTATCACTACTATTCATGAAAATGAAGTGGTCAGTTCCCATGGGAGACTTGGTTACAATGACTCTCCTTCAGCTGCAGACCATCCCAAATTGACTGAACCTCCCAAATCTGTGACATCACTGTCCTCCAGATCCTCGCTCTCCTCCTTGTCCCCTCCAGGCTCCCCTTTGGTTTTAGAAGCTGCATTTTCAGTGTCAGCTCAAAATTCCCCTCTGCATCACCTCACTGCAGACTTCGAAGATTCTGACATTTCAGGTGATTTTGCAAGCATTAGCTTCTGCGAGAACCAAATATTATTGGACTCTGAAGGCAGAGCAGGATCTCAGATTCCTACAGATGATAAAGATCTAAACATTAGGCAGCCTCTGCCTCCTCTACATGAAGGAAGTTCAGGTAATTAAAAAAAAATCTAATGCTAAATGTATATGCAACCTGAAAATTAACAGCTGACTCTTGAAATGAAGAGGTACCTTGTGTAACTGAAGTTTATCTTGATCAGTATGCACTTGCATGTTCTGAGGGATGTTACCTAACTTCTAGTTTTGGCTGCAGAGAGCTGCAATCACTCTGGTTCTGTCCCCATTTTTCAATAGCTATTTTAGAAAGTAAGTTCATGTATTGCAGTCTGTCACAAAAACAGTAACACAAAAACGTGAAGCTGGATTTTGACAGCATGGAGGATGCATGGGGGTTCTTAGATTTTATCAGGATGTGTGGATACAGAGCAAATACCCTCTGCTGGTTTTTTGATAACTTGAAATTGGATACTTTGTTTCTCATTGAAGAGTAAGTAAATGGAAATCCTCAGTAAAAGCGACTTCTGGACTGAGAATTATGTGTTATGTGTGTCTAATTATTTGAGCCTGCTGTCACTGAAAGATCTGCAGTTCATTTTGAACTGAGAAGGACAGTTGACTACATGCCATGTAAGTTACAGTGAGAGTTTCCCCATTTTTAACATGGATTTCACAGCTTTTAGCTTTTTATCCAAGTTTGAGCTCCTAAGTGAGTCTAGGCTTCCCTGCAGCCTGTGGGTAACTTCCAAAAGAATGAGACATCTTGTCCTAAAGCCTACTTCCCCTTAAGGGAGAAGGGATGAATGACTGTGACCTATCAAGGTATCCTTAGTTACTAGTTAATTTCGAGGTGGCTGAATTGGGTGTGATGAATTCCACTTCTGGTCTGTAGCAAAAGCCATGCAACACAGTTATCATCTGATATTGTCAAAACCTTTGGCAGGGCCGGAATTTCAAAATTCCCAGCTGTCAAGAATTGATGGCTTGTGCTCAGTCGTGGAGTGCTCGCTTTGCTGCCTTTTGCTAGGGCTGACAGTATGTTGTGCTCTCTCTGCACATTTATTCTTTTCTAGTGTCATTCTGTGTCATTGTCTTCAAATATGTTGCAAACCATTCATGTTTATGCTACACTCTGTTTTCTCAAGGAAGAAATGAGTGAGACAGATTTCCAGTAGTGCTGAGCAGTGGCAGCCCTATTTGAAACCTGGTCAGTACCTGGCATTTCCAACTGTATTTCTGAGCTGGTAGGGAAGCAGCTAACTAAGGAGTTTGGTGTTTTAGAATAAATACAGACTAGCTCTTGAGCATTGTCCACATTTGTTACCAAGTTTGAACTCATGCTTGGAGTTTTCCAATTTTTAATGGAAGTACCTTGTCATATTCATACAGTTATATATTTTAATGAGAAATTTGCTTTTATTTTTTAAAATTCTCTCAAGGAATTGTTGTAACATCTGTTGTCTAATTAGATTAGCTTACTGCAGTATTGTGGTAATTTCAGTGTTGGCCAGAGCAATGTGGCACCAGAAGAGAAAGGTACAGTGTGCTTAGTACAAGCTGGGAGGCCCCACTCTGTTTCACTGTGCAGAAAGAAAACAAGAAATTGACTGATGTCCTAATGATCTGAACCTGTGAAATGCAAAGTTGAAAAAACATGGAAAGGGAATTTGGGGGAGAGGGAGTCTTTTTGTCCTTCATATTTTCAGGATAGTGTCGCACAGTAGTAATTTTACTTTAGAGCCATATTGTAACAGACTGAAACAATAATTAATTTTCCTGCCTGTATTTCAGCAGCATATCCTTTCCCAGTTAACAACAATCTTCAGTCTGTCTTTGCAATCTGGCTGCAGCTCACATAGTCGGAGAACTGAATTCAAAATGGCTTGGAATTTGGGAACACTTTGGGCTATGTGGAATCAAAATTTTAAAAAAACCCACCAACCGTATTTCTATAGATCATTATTTCCAAAGGCATTGTGTGGTCCTGTAACATTTTTTAACGTTTTGAAGACCTCTTATTCTGGATATTGTCAGGTTGCCTTTTAAGTCTGTATAAGTAGTTATGGTTTTAAAATGTAAATTCATTCTGTGATTCTTCATACTGATACTTTCTCATGTAGCACCATATGAATAATATAATTTGTCTTTAAACTTGTATTAAGACTGCCAAAACAAGTATTTGAATTTTGAATAGCCAGGTATTAACTGGTATTAATTACACTTCAATACCTCTGGTTTCCACAGTAAAATGGGCCTCATGGTGAGACTTCAGTAATTTACAGTGAGACACAGACCTGGGGTTTGTTCAGTGTTTCTACTCCCATTTCATTCTTGAAACTGCTGTGACGCTGAATGGGAAGGTTTGAACAAACTCAGCCAGAGACACTAAACCTGCACAGAAAATTTCAGCCTACACACTTAGGTTTTTACAGGACTTCAGATTTGAATACTGCTGAATCTTAACTTGGGCATAGACACAGACTTGAAGGTAGTACAGCTCCTGTCATCATGTAATCTGCACTGGCTCTCTAGATGCAGTGTTCACCTGCTTCTCTGCCTGTCTCTGACTTTTCTGTACAGGTGAAGCATAGAGGTATTTGCTCCTCTGCATATGTCCCTGCTGTCAGAAACTAAGTTGGAATACCTTGTAGCTCTTCCACAGTCAGTCTCTGTCATTGTCAAAGTCAATTCAGGCTGCCGAGGTAATTCCTAAGGGTAATCAATAAATCATGTCATCACCTTCACCCCTCGCATGGTGAGGGGGAAGGGAAAGAGCACTTCATCATCAAGGAAAAAGCATTCCTACTGCCATAAATAAAAGCACAAATGCAGCAATCAATCATCTAATCTAGAGCCTTAAATTTTAACATCTTAACAGGATGTAAAGTCATGATTCAGATGGGGATGGTAACGCATACCAATATCCTCACCCCTTGGCAGATAAAAGGACTGCACAGGCCCTCAGCTTACTGTGCTGCAGAATGTGTCTTCACAGCATGACACTTGCATATGAATGCAAGTTGAAGATTAAAGCTAAGTAGTCATTGAGACCCTGTAGCATAGAAAGTTTTTGATGATAGTAAACCAGAGAGGATTTTATTTCTAGCAGTTATATCACTGGGGAGAGGGTGTCTGTCTGACTTCTGAATATTTAATAAACAGTAGGCAAGCATTTGGCATGTAGCTACAGTTACCACAGTGCTGAATGTGAACATGGCAAATACTAGTTTAAAGATCAGGAAAATGAGGGTTGATAATGAAGGATAATAACTAGCTCAATGCATAAGGGTAATCATAGGAGTCTGTGTCTCTAGGAAGGAATAATAGTACATTTTCAAGTTCATCAGTCTGGTTATATCTGTAGCCAGAATATGTGGTAACAGCAGTACCATCTCAGAATGTTTAATGATATGGAAAAAATTAATCTGTGATGCTCAGCTAAGGGTCACCACTTTCAACTTGACAACTTTCTAAGCTATGCTCATCTCTCTTTCTGACTATTAATCTCTTGGACTAATTTTCATTCTTTTTCCTTTTTGTAGGCGGTGATTTACCAAGAAGAACAGCTGGTCATCTACTTGAGGAGAAAACAGCTTGTGTATCTGCTGCTGTGTCTGATGAATCTGTAGCTGGAGATAGTGGTGTATATGAAGCTTCTGTGAAACAGTAGGTTTGAGAAATCATGCAAGTCTTTCCACCAAAAATTTAAATATATCTATGATCAGTTACACAGTACCAGCAGAAGCTGTTAATCAGCCATTCCTTTTTTAGAAATAATTTATATTTTCAGATAGAAAGAAAGGCATATTTGCCAAACAATGAAGTTTGATTTGGGTTATTTTTTGTGCTTGTATAACTTGGTTGAATAGCATTAATATATTTCTTTACAATCTTGGGTTTTTTTTGCTAGAAGTGTTCCTAAGAGAAAAACTTGATTTAAACTATGCAAGTTTGCCATATGACTCTATTGAAAATACTCAGAGTTACTGTTTTTACTTCTTGTTTTGTTAAGGATTTTTAAGATTGCATAGCAATTTTTTGCATGTTTTTATTTTTAAAAAGAGGTTATAGAAAAGGCAAGAAAAAACTGTGTAATGTTGGTATTAAAATAATCCAGGTTGAGGCTTAAAGTTCACTGCAGTGCTCAAGATATAAGAAACATATTTGCTGTTACTTTTTGACCAGACAACTATAGGATTCTTCATACTAGTATATATAGTATTGCCTGTAATCTTCAGTAATCAACTCAGGCCTTTCTGAATCATTGCTGCAGTTGTCAAACTATTCCAGCAGCAACTGTCCCTAAAACAAGCACTGCTATTGTTCAGGCTCTGAAATTCTTATTTGGAGTGCATGCTGTAATTAAATCATCATGTTTAGGAGAACAGATATATGTTCTGTGTATGCATATCTTAATAATTGCTGAAAGCTAACTATAATCTTCCAAAATTTGGATATTTGCCTGCTTTTCCTAGACCAAATGAAACTGAGGACATTGTATATAGTGAAGATGATGCAACAGTTCTAGAGGCTGCTCAGGTACAAATAGGACTCAGGTGAGTGACCAGCAAAGGGAATATTTCTGTTGATCCATAAATATGAATAGTAAACTTCCCTTGTGTTGTCCTTTCTTTAACAGATATGACCACAGCAATTCAAGTTTCGTGGTAATCATAGTACGGCTTAGAAACCTTCCAGCGTTTTCTGTCCCCCTTGGCTCTAAGGTGTAAGTCAAACAATCACTGAGAAGTGGTGTTGAAATATAAGATTGTAATAATAAAAAATTCTAAAAATTCTCTAAAGGAATCAGTTGATTTATGGCTTAAGAGCACTGAAATATGTACAAAAATTTTCAAACTGTTGTAGTATTTAGCTTTTGCATATTCCAGCAATGCTGCAAGAGTAATATGTTATCAGGAAATTTGCACAATCCACTAAACTGGAATAAAAAGGATTTTAAAATGGTGTTTTATCTATTGCTTCTAAACACTCTAGCTTTGTGAATGCAAAACAGCTAAGTCGTAATTACTAAAAGCATTCTTTTGATACTTTGGCATCCTTTCAGCTCAGAATGTTGTCTTTTCACATTTATGTGTGTTCTTGATGTAAAACAGTATTTAAAGCAGTATTCTTCTTTTAAGTGAGCTTTTAAAGGAAAGGAGTAATTTAATAAATTGCAAGTGGACAAGCACAGTCACATTGAGATACACTGTCCCTAAAAACTAGAGCTTGGAGGTCTGTTATGAATTAGTTCTTGAGTCAAGTTGGACCAACATGCAAAGTCTAAAAGTAAATTACGTGTAAATCATATGTAGAAAATGAGCAGAAAAGCCTGAATATGTTATCAGAGTCGCTAATCCATAATTCTCATCTGTATAAATAAGTACAGGTTGTCTTTGGGACACTTCTACTTGAGCAAGCTTCTTGACAGACTGTAAGACTACCTTAAAAAGCTTAATAAGATTGGAGTAGGATATAATCAATCCTTGAAAAATTTGGTTTTCTTGCTGGTTCTTTTCCCTTTGTATCCCATTGCCTTAAATTGGATTGGCAGATAAATAGGAAGCCACTGGGTATGGAAAGGATGCATTAATGATAGAGGCCTGGTGCTTGCTGGATTTTTCTGTTTGTTTTTGTTAATAACAAATGGCTGCTCTACTAATATCTTCCCTTCTCTGAATAGTCTTTCCTCTGCTGACCTTCCAAGTCCACTAACATTTAGCACAAGAAAACAGAAAAAACTATAGAAGAAAAAATTGTCACAGGTGAGAGGAAAAGTAGATAATGTAGAATGGCAAAAAGGTATTCAATAATATAAAGCTAGGTTAGAGCAGGCATCTTTTTAGGAATTAAAGTGTGAAGTTATAATTAATAGTTAAGAAGTCTAGATGTGCTGCCTAAAAGAGATTTGATTAAATTAAAGCTACACAAAACAAGGAGGAAGAAGGGGCAGGGTAAAGGCAGGACCTTGCAAATAGCATTTTTTTATGTCACTTGCACTTGTGTGCGTATATGTATAATCTGTACAGATAGATACAATAATAAAAATTGGGTCTGGAAAAAGATGCTGCATTATAGCTGCATTTCTTAGAACATCAGTTGGATAAATTAGTACTTTACTGAAGCTTTACACATGGAGGAATAGATTTGATGTGAGATGTTACTGTAAAAACTACTCACTTTTAGCCTAGGTAGAGCATAGTTGAACAGTTACTGTGTCAGGGTCACTTCTTCATCAGTTGAGAAGTCATAGGTTTTTCACAGTAAAATCTGATTCATTGATTAACTCTTTAAGTTTATTAATTAAAATGAAAGTAACCACTCCTGTACAACAAAATGAGAGAAAAATTTCTTTCAATTTTGTTTACCCTTTATTTGGTCTGAAGTCAACAAATTGGCAAACTGTTATTAAAAGAAAGTTCCAATGAACCACCTTTTAAACATACTTTTTATACACTTTATCTTCTATTCCTACATCTTTTATAAATGTTTTTAATTGCTTAGTCTATTAAAATGGCTGTTTTCAGTAGACCATGCCAATTGCAATATAACCTACAGTTATATGACTACAGCAGCAGCATTACTGGAGTTATAGTATGCTATCACTTCACCTCAGGACTGGCATGTCAAAATGCTGGATATCTGCTGTCTGGGCTATATACATTGAAACAACCTAGATTTTGCTCTTGATTTCAAGAAATAAAAGGAAAATAAAAAGACTATGCCCAAATTCAAGTAAAAAAATCATATTTCTCACAGACCTAATTTCTTTTGATTTAAGTAATGTAAAATCAGTTTTAAATAAAATTAGCAAAACTATACATGAAATCAGAAAATATAGTAGTAATACTGTAAATTTTGAAAGAAGAAATATTTTCCAGAATTACTTACATTGGCCCACTCTTTCTTCTTGCTTTAACCATCTTCATTGCATTCTATTCTCTAAAGAATGCCATTTGTATTTGAAGCCAGTACCAAAAACAGACTAACAGATAGGCACAGAAAAGATGTATAAGAAACTGTGCAATAGGTAAATAGCACATACAAATTGCATTAAAAATGTCTTTACTCTGTCGAGCTGCTGCTAAAGTGAGACCTTCAAATTAGCTAGTATGACTTTTATCCACATAATATCCATTCCTACTAGTTGTATAAAACAAATACAGCCTTGTAACAATTTCAGGTTACTCTCTGTGCTTCAATTTAGGCTTGCAAGATGCATTCTTCCAAGTTTCACTTCATATGTTATGAATTGATCTTAAGCAGCTATGGCCCTAGCTATTGTCTTCCTTGCTTTCCTTAGTCTTCTACTTTCTTTGGAAATTTTGTTTGTTTTGTTTCCTTAAAATATTAAAAGACATCACTGCTTTTCAGTGCTGCTTGCATTATTCTAAGAATTTAATTTTTACATCCACTCCAGTTTTTATAATTTTGTAAAATTAACATTAAGGACATGTTTCCTCCCACCTGTGACATCATCTTCATGGTTTACAATACCACACTTGGATAAAGTCAGAAACTGCTGCCTCTCTTGCTACTACCACCTTACCAGGCACAAAAATTCCTATTCGGGAAATGTTTCTGCAAGGGACAAGAGGAGTTCCTCACTCATCTTTGCCACCTCTTTTCCATTCCACTCATAAGTTACTGTTCCATTTTGTTGCTATGCAGTCCTTAAGCTGATGGGGTGAACTCTCATGCATCACCAGCAAGCACCAGTTTAAACAGCAGTAAAGATTTTGTTTTGTATCTGGCAGGTATATTAGAATAGCAGTCCTTCCATCCTCCACTGATATCAGCTGTCTGTTCCGCACTAAAGTTCATCCTGCCATGGAAACCATTTTATTCAACGAGATATTCAGAGTAGCCATTTCTCAAGTAACACTGCTACAGAAGACACTGAGAGTAGATGTTTGTGCTGTCAGTAGAAGTCGTCGGGAAGAATGCTTGGTATGCGGTTTTATTTCTGGTGCTTTTTTGGCATGCATTTGTTTATAGTGTTCCCTCTTATTTTGATGGTCAAGGCTGGTAAAATTCTACAGCACTTGGAGACAGTCTGAAGCATAACTTAGTTGTTGCTATAGTACCTAGAATACTGCCTTTCTCTGAAACTCCTGGTACAGAATCTAATCCTGGATGGAAGGTGTTTTGATAATTCTAACACTACTTTAACCCTTTAGTTACAGATTGATATTCTATCTTTGCCATTTTATACATAAAACCCCAATAAACTTCAATGCAACATTACTTTAACTCTAGGTTTTAAAGTAAAAACTGAAGAAGAGCCACAGTAAAAAAGAAAAAAGAGCATACCCTCATTATCATCACTTGTCACAAAGAAAAAACTAAATTACATTTTGGATGTTATTTTAGATTGTATGATGGACACCTTTTTGGTCTTTATGATCTGTTGAAATAAAAAAGCATGACATTTATAGATCAGCCCATTGGAAGCTGTCACTTTAAATTTTGTTGTTAATCGTAGTCATTGCTGAATCAGTGATGCTTCATTTACTTTCAAATTGCTTTTGCATGGTCTGGTACAACTCAAGTCTAGTTTTTTGCCATGAGAGAGATTTTAGTAGCACAGTGAGATTTTTTCAGTTATAACACACTGAAGAGGTGCTGGAATCTGCTGGGGTTTATCAGCTCCAACTACTGTGAAACAGCTTCACTTTCAGAATGTAGAAGTTAACTTAATTCCTGGGGAATGTGTTGGCCTTTTTCAGTATATAAGAGTTTTCCCCTAGGAAAGGGAAGGGCAACAGAAAAAAAATGCAACCTCAGGCAGGATACAAAGGTGAAGAAAGGACTCAACAATAACAAAGAATCCCAACAAAGACAAGGGTTATTCACAAAATCAAATTAAAGAGTTGGGAGTACCATCCCCAGCAGAAAGCACTGGACAACACGACCAGAGTCTTGGCAAGAGCTATGTATGCAGCCCAGTAGCTGTGGAGATAATATGCTTTGCCAAAGAACAGAGGATTTTAATCTCCAAGGCACTGCCCAAACATAAGTACTTCAGAAGTTTTCCCAGAGTACCAACTCACTGGATGTCAGCGCTTGTCCAAATGAAAGGGTGTCTTAATCTCTTTTACTGCCTTTTCATCTCCTTCTTCCCTGGTTAGAGCAAGGAAGGTCATCCATTATTTGCCATATGCATGATTTTCGTGGTGGGACAGCTGAAAAATCATGTGACACTTGCTGCCTCACGAGCTGGTGCTGCACAGATTTTCATTACTGAATGCACTAGAGCAGGTGTGTACAATACCATGGTATGGGGTGTATGTGTGGGGAAACATTTCTGCAGACTGAAATAAGAGATGGCAGAATGGACAATATGAAGGACATTTCCATCTACTTCTATTTGTCTGTTTTAACTGGAAGTGGAGGGAAATAGACTGTACAGTTAGAAAGAGAATTAAGGTTCATGTCAAATTTGTGCTGCCTCTTTTGTATGAGTATAGTAGAATGTTTTGTAAGAAACAGAACAAATTTAAATAATTTTTTCCCCTTTTCTTATTTTGTGCAGGCTGGGACTCAGATCAGCCTGGCAGATGTATCACTTTCTGATGAGACTTGCACTCTGTGGTACAACCTCTTACCTTGTATGCAGAGTCCTCACAAAAAACCCGAGGAACAAAATGACGAATATATGTTTCTGTTAAGCAAGCAATCACAGTCATTGGACTCACTGGACTTGGTGAGTGACTGTTGGATATTACTGTGATAGCAAGAAAAATGCCAGAGACTCCAATTGTGCCGTTGCATTGTAGTTATTTGAATGTGTGAACTGCCCTCCCCTGAAAGTCTAGGGCCCTGTTTTGCAGGCACTTTTGTTGAGAGTGACTTTGTGTGAGTAGGGCCTTTGGAGTCTAAGATGGGAGTGGGATATGGCAGATGCTTTTTACTGGATACAAGATTGCACTTCCAATTTGAAAATCCTTAAGCTGTGTTTCTTTTTAGAAAGAATGTTATTGAAGAGCTTCCTTAAGTGTCATTTATTTTCATATGCACATATTAAAAATTGCTATTTATTAACTATTTGAATCTGCATACTCAAAGCCATTGCATTGAACATGCTGTTTACACAAAACATACTAACTCTTCTGGTTAAATAAGCTTTTCTGCTTTAATCCCTTCTTAAGAGAACTGCATAGAAAATGTAACTTTGAAGAGCACCCTTTTTTCACCTAAGAGCATTACAAGTATGAGAGGGAAGATGAGAAGATCCATTGAAGGATGACATGAGCATATTTAATTGCATTGTAATTTTAAAACCAATTGTTTTTCATTGAGATTTACTCTATATAAAAGTAGTCATTCAATGTGCTATACACTGACAATTCAAACCCCTTATCCTTGTTATCTGGGGCTCATCGTTTCTGCTGACATCAAGGAGTAGTAGAGTAATGCAGCTCTTGCAACAGTTGTCATTTTTCTACCTGTTTTATATCATTCAACTCTGGTTTCATCCTTTTCCTTGTGAGCAGGATGCTGTGTCAGCTCTGCTGGAGAGGACATCTGCTGAGCTGGAAGCAGTAGAACAAGAGCTGGCTGAAGATGAGGAGAAGGAACAAGAGCAAAGGGCCTCTGAGGAAGACTGGTAAAGACACTTTTCCTCCCTCACTGTTCCTGCCTGAATGATTCAGCTCGTTCTTCCTTTTCTTAGACAAACGAAAGGGCTGTACTTTTGGAGATCATAGATTCCTAGAATGGTATGGGTTGGAAGGGATCTTTAAAGATCATCCAGTCTAATACTGCTGTGGGACACCTTCCACTAGACCAGGTTGCTCAACACCCCATCCAACCTGGCCTTGAACATTTTCAAAGACAGGACATCTATAGCTTCTCTGGACAACCTATTCTAGAGCCTCACCACCACTGGAATTGGAGTAAAGTCTTGTTCTTTTGTGTTGTCAATTCATTCATATTCTTTTAGGTTTACAGTGTCTTGGCTGCTCTATGAACTCCTACTGCCAATGCTTCTCCATTCCATGTACATCTTCCTGTGAAACCACCTGGGCTGTGAAGCCACTGGAAGTGTAGTAAAATATCAAATATTATAGTTGCTTTAACTATAACAGGCAAACAGGAGGATTTGAAAAGAGAGATGCTGTCTGACAAAGTCAGTGTGGGTGTGCTTCCACTAATGGTCTCGTTTTTGAAGAAATTGTGAGCTTTCCCAAGAAACAGATTTCTTGCTAAATTGCTATCTGAGTTCTGTTATTGTGCAATTTCTTAGATGTGGTGTAGAAGAAAATACATGCTTTATTGGGGGGAAGGGGAGAGTGGCTTTTTTTTTATGAACTTATAACTAAAGTCCTTCAGCATTATCAACATTAGAGCTATTGAATATAGTGCAGTGCTGTCACAACGACCTTGAAGATGAACTGTAGTAGTGCTTGTTGGGTTTTGCTGGAGGCAGCAATGAAATAGGCCTTCACATGAACTTAGTGGAAACATTTGGATGATAGTTATTTTCCCTGCCAGGAGAATGCATGTCTTACACATGAGTGCAGGTCTGAGCTTTCTGGTATCTTTCTCTGGTGAGCTTTTTCAGTTTCAGAATAAACCTGGGCTACTTCTGTTCATACAGGCTAGAGATGCTCGCAGAGGCCTCTGATGAAATTGTGGATGAAGAGGAAGATGGCATTAAGCTGGAAGTAGCAGGTGACTGTAATGATGACATGGGACTACTCATGGATGCACCAGAAATGAATGAAGACAAGAACAGAGAGAACAGTGATGAGGCCCAGGAAAGACAGCAAGCTGCTGTAATTCTAACACTGGTGAATATCTTGTGTCTAAAAATCTATTTCTGAGCAATTAATATAGGAATGTGCTGCATCTATGCATTTAGTGTTTGATGTGGCCTTTGCTGTAGCACTTGTCAGTATGTACATGTAAGAAAATTGGTGTGGTCACTTCTGAACTATGAAGAGGACATTGGACAGACATGCAAGGTAGGACTTCTAAGTCCAGGACAACTAACCAAGATTATCTTCACTTTTTTTGTTGGATATGGAGAACATTCAAAATACAAGAGTAGTTCAGTAGCTTCAGCTTGTATATATTTAAAATATTTCTGCACATCTGTTTCATGGTTTCCTTTTTTTCTGATTTGTCTGCTAAACAGGGAGAAACACATGACAAAGGTCAAGATCTTTAAACCAATGCAGGAATTTCCTTATTTTTCCCCTTATTTTTGGGCATGAAATACAAGAACTGTCTTAATAGAAAAAGGGATAAAAGATTGATGAACAGAAAATTCCAAACTGTATATTAAAACTATGTATATTTTTGAACTATTGAGGGTACTATTGTACCCACACACTGCATAAAGCAAATTCTAATTCCAGGTTCTTGGTAACTGTTGTTTTTAAAATTATATTCCACTTTCTTGAAAGCACTTTTACTAAATGTTTAGTAAACATATCCCTGATGTGGTAGCACACTCTGAAATAAAATTTTTAGAATCTTTCTGCATCTTAGTGAAAGCACTATTGCATATTTTAAACCCACAAGTTCTATAAAATAGCAGAGGTAAAAAGACGAAGAGTGACATCTCGTTCCTTCAACTTTGTGACAATACAAAAGTTTAACATCTCAGTGGACTTGCTGGAAACTGTAATTAACTTCCAATTAATGTGGCAAGATGCCAAATGAGCTAAGGCTGTGGTATTAAAAGGACTGACAGTCTGCTGGGTAGCAAGTGAATATAGATCAAAGCCCTAACTTGGCAAGGGGAGATGGCAAGGACGACATGTGAAGGTTAAACACGCACACAAGTGCTTTGCTAAGCCCGGGCTGGGTGGACCCACGACAATGAGTGAAAGACAGCAGACTCCACTGCAGAGCCAGCCACAGCATAGATCTCTGTATGCCACATCCTCTCGGGGTTGCTGTTGTGCTATTTAGGTCATTGTGTTTATCACCTGCACTGTGCAAACCACGAACCTCATTAAATTACCCAAGCTGAAGAAAAAGCCACAGTGCACATCAGTAACATTGGGTGTTCCAACTGCTGCAGAGCTTGGTCTAGCCTAGCAGCCAGGATGATTGCAGCATGGAAGTAAGCACAGGGGTGAGGGCACTTAAGGCTCCATCTGGTACATGTGGGACAACTCTAGTAGGCAGCAGGCTATACTTTGGGACAGCAGCCAGCAGTGTCTTTTCCCTGGGTTCACAAGGCTGGTGAAGCTCTGGAGATTGCCACGAAGCAGTCCTGCTGCTGAGGCTTGGGGATGTATGGCAGTATATCTGGAAGGACTTGGGCAGTGTAACTTTCCCAGCTGCCCCCTTTCAGTGTGCAGAGGCACCATTTCTGGCATCACAAAACCTTGCTCTTCTGCAAATACCAAACAAAGGAAATATAAATGTGCAGTGATTGTAGTGTCTGTAAATGGCAAAGCAAAACATTTCTTGCACTGTGTTTGCATCAAACCATCCGACGAGCAGCAAAGGCCTTTCTTCGGCTTTACTGGGTACAAAGAGTACCTTCAAAGCCTCTCCACACACTCTTAAGCCTCTTGGGAATGTTGTATTTCTGTATTTAGAATAGCTTCTCTGTAAACATATGGTGCTTTTTGCCACTGGTCTTTTTCCATCCACTGCAAGGTAATGAGAATGCTTGTAAAATCTGAAGGCACAAAAACTATGTGGGGGCATGTATCTGGTTATAGTAAGTCTTATACATTAAATTCCTTTTCATAGGTTGATAAAGAGACTAACACTGAGGAACCAGTTAGCGAGAACACAGCAGTCCGACCCAAGGACAGAGCCAGCTGGAGCTCCAGACAGCGTCCCTTTGTCAGGAACAGCATGATAGTGCGCTCCCAAACCTTCTCTCCAGGCGAGCGGAACCAATACATCTGCAGGGTAAGAGGAAAAACACTCAGAATGAAGTGCTATTAACCAAAGAGTCATTTAACTTCTTGGGAATGAAGCATTAATGACACTGAGTCATGTACCAATTTTCCCTGTGAGAAGCAGAGCCTGTGCTTTCTCTAGAGCCTTTCTCTATCTGAGCTGATGCACAGTAGAATTGACTTTCAGCAGAGTTGCATACTCTTGCAAAACACCTCTACTAGGGCAAAAATACATCCTATTGGAGAGAAATAACACGGATGCCTGTGCTGGCTGTCTGCAAAAAGTGCTTGCTTGCATGTCAGCAACTCCAGCACTCTCGCAGCAAAACAATTTGTTACAACATGAAATAGAATTCACTGTAAAATGCCATTGCATTACCATATTTTAATAATGCAGCCATTTAAGGGTAACAGTGTGGAAAGAGCTCAGTCATCAATTTTAAATCTCACTTTGTATCTCAACTGGTTTTAAACCTAGGCAGCCCAAATCCTGCTGTAATTGCATCTTTGAAAGATGTGCAAGCACTGCCTCAGGGCTGGGTTTTAAACATGGCTTTGGCAGCTAAGTTCTCCAGTCTTTCTAGAGCTGTGGTAGCATGGAAAAAGAAAAAAAATATTTAAATTCTGAGTCTTACAGCTGCTAAACTAAGTATGAAAATCATGTGTTTAAAGATTTAAGCATGGACTACCAGCTCTATAGATTTTAATCACAGATATCCTAGAAAAGGCAGTTTATTTTGATTTTTAGTTTCTACAGGTTACTCATAAAAGTATTTCCTTTTTTAAAAAAAGTAATACTTATGCTTTAATTCCCCAGTTCAGTTGGAAGCATTTGCCATAATCATTTGGGAACATGAAAGTTCATAATTTCTCTGTGATTCTCATCAGCCTAAAAAAAAATAAATCTTTAGTCAATACCTATGTACTTAAATAACTATTCCATATACCCTCCAGAATGAAATATGGCATATGGTTTTCTAATAATCTTTACATAATTTGGATAGGTTATTGGCTGAATTCAGAAGCTAGCCTTCATCTTAATTCCTGTGCTGGAACTTAATTTCTAAATGGAAATTAGTAGTATTGGCAAAAAAAAAAAATCTCCTTAGCTTGCTGCCTATGTAGGTCTTCAACAGAAAGTAAAACTAGCTGCTTTAGTAGTTTAGTTAGTGTAAACTTCTGAGGTTTCTGCATCTGGAAAAGTATTGGGCTTTTGTAGCTTTGAGCATTGCTACATACTGCTCTGCCAAGAGCCAGAATCAAAAAAACCCCTTTGAATAACCATTGTGTTTCTCATTGTGTATGGTATTGACTGGAAGCAAAGTACCCTGTGAAAAGAAGGTGTTTGCAGATGTATCTTTTGCAGTGTCAGAAACACTTGTTGCCCACTGCTGGGGGCTCCTGAGTGGGCACTGTAGCTGCATCCAAGTTCACAAAGAGGGCTCCAGAGCTGGGGTCTCCCCACTCCCATCTTGCACTGGAAGCACATCCAGCCTTCCTTGCATTATGGTGCTGTACGGGAGGAAAGTGCCTGTTGGATACATTCTGGTGAAGTGCCAGCTGCTGTCTAATCAGAAGAGATGGCCTGGCTTTAGGAGAGCACCTATGATGTTACAGAAAACAGAGATCTTTGAGGCCTAATGGACAGAAACAAAGTCTGTTGGCGCTTTGGAAAATGTCCTTTGAAAAGTGCCTAAAGAACATTAGTGACGATAGCTGCCTCTCTGTATCAAGGAGTGAGCTCCCAGTAGTGGCTCATGGTGAAAAGATAGATTTGTCTCTCAAGAGGTGTACTTTGTATTGCAAGTAGTGTATTTCCAATCCCTAGCTCCCAGTCAGCCCTGTGTAAGCTTTAGGACCCTGACTTTGCTTACTGAAATGTTAGCAGAGTGATTCCCTTTTTTGTCTTTTCCTGAAGAGGTGAAATACATATTCTGCAGAGAGATGCTTCTGGCCACCTGTTGATGCCGATGCACCTAACAGTCATTCTGCACTGATGCGTATGAAATAACACTAAAGTTATGAAGAAGCTACTGCCAAGCTGTGGCACATAATTTTAAGAAGCAGGAAGTGCTTCTGACAGAAGCTGTAGGCACACCTTTGCTTGTTACAATTAATAACAATATAAAATACTGCTTGTTGGACAGGTGCATGTCTACAGTAATTTACGTTCCCTGTAGTAAATTTGTTAAAAGCCTGCCCCAGGTAAGTGAAATCCATAGTTTGTATCTGCAGTCAGACAATGATTTGACAGTACTTAATAACCATAGTTACCTTACTTGCATTCCTGAAGAGTCTTACTATTCATTCCGTAAGATCAGTGGTTGTCTTGGTGTAGGATTATAATTTTAGAGTAGATGCTTATTCTAGTTGCAAACTTGTTAACCTTATACTAAGAATATGACCTACGTGTATATAAATGCTGAGGTTCCCTGACTGGTTCTACCAGTGCAGGTGTATTTGCATATGAAGATGCTTTATGCCTGTTTGTTATGTACATTTTGGCAGTTGAATCGCAGTGACAGCGACAGCTCCACACTAGCCAAGAAGTCTCTCTTTGTGAGAAATGCCACAGAACGGCGGAGCCTGAGAGTTAAACGGGTATGTGCTATGTTACCTGGACGTGGTTTAAAATTAAGTATGGGGACACTGGGAATACCAAACGACATAAAAGATATGCTTTATTTCAAGTATTTCAGCAAAAGCAACACAAGTGCCACAATTCTGTTCTGTAGTTTCATGCTGACATATCCACACAATGGTCTCAGTCCAATGTCGTCTCCCCTCCAACAAAGCCTGTGTTGTTTTAGTCGTGGCTGAAGCCAGCAGCAAGACATTGATGGGTCAGCATCATGGCATTTCTCATTGAACTTGAGCTTATTGTTGAACTTGAGTTACTGTCAAAGGAATCTGAGTTAAAAACATGAGTATTATGAAGTGACACAAGGTGGCCTATGCTGCACAAAAGTCAACATCATATACATCTTGAGTAAATTCTGGTGAAGATTTCAAGGATTTAGATGTCCTTTTAAAGCAAATTTACTCTCTACCAGAAGTATTCAAGTAGCAAAAGGATTGAAGGACAAGAGAGTAGGATTCTCTTGCATGAAATTCATTCTTACATGAATTTAGAGGGTTATATTTTAATCTTAATTATAACTAGAAAAATAGTCCTTTGGAAGCTTTGTTACCAGGTAGCAGGATACATTTTGCATAAGAAGAAAAGTCTGGGATACTGAATAGTCTGAGATGGCTTCTCCTGCCTGACTTACTCATGCAAAAAGTTACTGTGAAAGGACAGTAAATAATGTGAAATATGCTGAAGAAGAGCATATTTACAGAGTTTGTAACATTATGTGTTTGGTTAGGCTTTGAAAAAGCAAATATTTACAAAAATAAATAATGTTGTTGAAATCTGTGGGGAATTCTCTGTAGTGTTGTGTCTCCTGGCAGTGTCATCCCAGGGATCAGAATGGGTTTTTTGTTTTTAACCTGTAAATATATCATTGTGCACTTGGTTGCAGCATTTATTTTTAGCTAGTGACTAAAGAAAAATTCCAGGATAGGTGAATTTATTGACTTCAGAAAAAAAAGACTGGTAAACCCTCCCCCCTGCCCCCCCAAATATATGAGTTTTTCTGACTGCAGATGTCAAACTCTCCACCAGCCTCTCTAGGTATTAATTTTTACTGTTGTGTCTCCCAAATGACTCAGCCTGTTTGCCAGCCCATCATGCGAAGAGCTGTGCAAGAGTGCCCCGTGCGCACTTCCCTGGACTTGGAGCTGGATCTCCAGGCGTCACGCACAAGACAGAACCGTCTGAACGATGAGCTCCAGGCCTTGAGGGACCTCAAACAAAAGCTTGAGGAAATGAAAGGTAGAGGAGAGGCAGACCTTCCTCTGTGTGTGCTAGAGGATGAACGTTTCCAGAAACTCTTGAAACAAGCTGAAAAACAGGTATGAGCAACGTTCACATAAGTGCAAGTAAATATGCCCCTACCTTTGCTTAAATTCATTAAAGAATTTGGTCAATGATGTTAAAAGATTTTTTCAGAAGCTCATATTTGTCTAATTACATCTCTAGTGTAATTAGAAACACTACAGTGTTTCTTTATTGATCAATACTACAACATTAAATGCAGAATTTGAGGTTACATTTTCCTAGTGCCCTCTAAATACTTCAATAAGTCACATTTGAAACTCTATTATTTGGAGTAATAGTTATGGTTGGTGTAGTAAAATAGCATTTACTTAAAAGTTAATTTAGAATTCTCACATCCCAGCCATGCTTTTATAGACTCGCATGTGCTTTCTGTCTCTCAGCATTGGTTGCTTTGCAGTCTGCACAGAATTTGCAGCCAAAAGATCCTTGTAACAGGTAGAAAGAGCAATTACTACTTAGAGTGGTAGGGGCATGGGGAAAAGGCAGTGGCTTATTTCTTAATGCAGGACATGCTTGTTCTAGTGTTGGCAAAGGAAAGCCGAATTCTGTTCTCTATGTGATGGTCTCTTGAACGCTACAAGTATATGCGCACTGCCATAAGGTAGTGAGATGCCCCCATGTGATTAAAAGACAAGAAACAGGATTGAAGAATGAGATGCAACAGCAAGAAGTCAGAATATAGAAAATTCCAACAAGATACATTAATAAGATAGATGTTGTGGGGGGTTTATTATGTTTTTTGGGAGGTTGTTTGTTTTTTTAAATCATTAGGGAGACCATCGACTGGAATAAGGCCCTGGAGAGGTTGTTGGAGGAGCGAAAAACCCAACCAAGTAAAAAAATGCAAAACAAACCCACCCAACCTGCACAGTTGGATGTATTCTAAACCTAACCGGTCAAGACCCTGACTATTCAGCTCTGGCATCATCTACTGTGAGCAGAAGGTTGGAGTAGACACCTTCTGGAGCCCCATTCCCATCCAAGTCAGTCAATATACATCAGTTTTCAATGAGGAGAGGTTGTGAGTGACAGCCAGGAGCAATCTGTGCTCCTTAGCTCTTTATGGTTGACAAAGACTAGTGTTTTGGTACAGCAGGTTATTCAGAGGAGTAAAAATGGAAAGTTTTAACAAGGTGCAGAGGCCCTCCTCATATGTAAGCAGTAGTTGTTTGTTTTGTTGTTTTGTTTTTTTTAAAGTTAAATGTCAGTAAATAGCCTTGTGTAGAAGAGGAAAGGATGATCCTAATATTTACATTTACAAAGCTGAGCTCTGAATTAAATGTTAGTAGTGAGATACTCCACAAAAACATAAACAAGAACATCACAGAATCAGCAGATGTCAAGCAAATAAGACAGGAATTGCTAAGAAAAATACTTGGAACAAAACATATCATTGCTTTTAAGATCTAAATATTACGCCTGTACCATAAACAGTTCATTTTTGGTTTCGCTTTTCAAAGTGGATGATAAAACCACAGAGGGTCAACAAGGATGGTCAGGGGAGGAAACAACTTCTGTGTTAGGAACAGCTAAGTAGCTACAACTGAAGTCCATACAACCATGAGTAGGGTGGAAGAGAGCAATTAATCATGGTGTTGTATTTGCCAAGAAGTAGAAAATTGAACAGATGGCAGGTTAAATGCAAGCAAACATAGCGTGACATTCAGAAACTGTAAAAATTTTTTCAATAAAACATTGAGTGCTGCGAGTTTGCATAGTTTAAGAAATCATGAATTTATTGATTTGCTAAATTCATGGTAGAAAAGTGCATATAATGATACCACATATTTCAGTAAGTCCTTGACTGATACCTTAGGAAATAAAACTTTTACCCAGCATGTTCTCCCAATTCTATATTTAGGTCCTGTTGTGTCTTCTGGTCCCTCTTTTGGTATCTGTTGTTGGTTATAGTTACTGGAGTACTAAAATGACTATAAAACACTAGCAGAATTTAGGGTGAACATTGATGAGTGTTCTGGAAAACCTTGGGCAAAATGGGGGAAGATAGTGCCTTGGTTTTTACCATGTTAATTAATTAATTATATGAATTTGATCTAAGTTTTAACCCATAAAAATAGTAACTTGTAGAAAAAAAGCATAGCAAAATTTATATGGAATTTCATAGTTTATCTCTAATGCTATCATGGATGCAGGATAGCAATTATATTTTCTGAGTGTTTAATTTAAAACTACTCCCATTCTAAAGCTATTCCCTCTAGAACAGAGTATGTCTCTGCAACATTTCGTATTATGAATCCTTTGGATTTGTGCTTTATTTCAGCTGGCTGTTCCAAGGCAGGAGGTAGGTTTGTCACATTTTGTATGGCTGGTGTCATGATCAACACCATTACACACACTGGTGAGGAATAAGGGTAATAATACACATTCCTAAAATATATGCGGGCAGTAGCACAGCATTTAAGTCCTACTTCCCAAGGTAAAAGTCAGAACAATGATCACAGTCACTCCACCTCTTTGAAGAGTGCTTACAAAGTTTCTAGAAATATTTCTACACTTAAAATCATTACAGCCTTCCCCTGTGGAGCAAAACAACTAAGAGCGCTGTACTGTGTTGTCAGTGTTTCCCCTTGGGTTAGCAAAACACAGCAGCCTAGAGAACATTGTCATAGATTATTTCTTAGATCCTGCAGGCATTATAATGGCACAGACTAATGCAGCAGCTGGAAATGCCAGAGAAACTGAGAGACTCTCAAGTGAAAAATGAAACCACAGATGTGGGGGGATGTTGAAAATCAGTGGCTGCTTGCTAACATGCAGTTACTCTGCTTGAAGCCAAATCCACAGACTCCATACCTTCCCTCCCATTCCTTCCAACCTTCCTAAGTGCAGCAAGTATGTAATGCCCTCTAATACCTGCAGATCAGAAAACAGAGATAATTCTGTGCAGCAGAAGCATTTTCTGTTTAGATTGGATGTTTGTGAGAAATCACGCAGTATTTCAAAGTTTGAGTCTTAAATCCTCATACAAGTAAGTTTTCAGACACCTAAGTGTCCTCTGAAGTACTATGGTTGTTTATATCCAAAAAAGATTCCTATAAATATCTTCTTTATTTCTTTTTAGTGCATCATTTATGTTGAGGTAATATGTAATTATGTCATTAATACCAATAAGTATGTCCTTGTCCCAGTGATTTGGTGTTTAGGACAAAATTGTTAGTTTTTCTTTGGATTCAGTTTTTTCTGGACAAAACCCAAAGAAGAACAAGACAGGAGATAGTGTTTCAGCTCTAATTTGGTGTCTCTTCTTTGTCATCTTAAACTAACTTAAGCTTAAGCTAAGCCCAGATAGAGAGATTCCTATCTGACACTTATATTTGGTGGACAAGTGTCATGAATGAGTGTTTTAAGGTCACTTAAAGAATCTGAGATCATAGTGTTGCCAGGGTGGGGGGCTACATCACCACAAAATGTGCCAGATTTTTGGGACTTCTTGAATGTCTGACCATTGTATTAGTGTCATTTTCTGTATTTTATATAAAGCATTCAATAAACATGATGCAAATATAGACCTGGTCATGTACATACCTTCTCATATGCATATTCCTAGAGACATTAGGCTGAAATCCAGGTTTCTCTTAGAGTGTCCTGAAAAAATAAATGGATTCAAACATGAAAAAGGGATACATGGTAATAAAGAGTATGAAAACAAGTAATCTATGCTCTTAAACCTGAAATTCAGTAATCACAAGAGTCTCATGTATAGTTAGGGAAAGGGTAAAACTAGAAAATTTCGAAATATTGTATGTTTAGTGTTTTGATGATAAATATTAATTAGGGGAGCTGGTAAAACACATGGCCAGTGACATACATAAAATTAATTAAGACATTACCAGTTGTAGATTGCAAATTTCTGTTCACTAACACAGAAAACAATATTTATACATTAATTTAATTTTACAATCACAGCTATTTTGGAGTTAACAGCAGTACGAGCTGACTGGATTTTGAGTGAGTTTTTGAAAGGGTGGTACCCTTTCATGTAAAACACTTTCATACAGAAACCAGAGTGCGTTTCAAAAGACAGAGGGTACCACAATCCTGCTGTGAGCAGCTTTCTTATAACTACCCAGTAGGAAACTGATAGTATGGACTAGCTCTTTTGAATCAGTTGGTTTTGTTGTTTAGGAGTCTGTTGGGTTGAAATCAGAATTGGAATGTGAACTTCTAAGTTACAAACTAGCTTTGAAGATGGCTGTTTCAGGCTTACAAATGTATTTTAATTTGAGCTAATGAACAGCATTTTCAAGTCTCTAAAGAATCAAAAATTAAACTCTCTACCTACAACTACGTATTTGTTTAAGACTGTGAACTGCTTCTATTGAATTTTGATAGCTGACAAAATTCAAAAATACAATAAGTAACATTTGTCTGACAGCCTCTTCAGTCTAGAAATAAAAGCACTGCCTACACCATGCACCCCATATGTGATGTGGGCAACAATGCATTTTTTACAGAACTCACCTGTGTATGAACATGGGTCATTTATCTAAGAATTTCAGGTGACTTCCCACCTAAAAAGAGTTACTGTTCAAATTACTGGATATTCAGAAACCCTTGATAAAGTTTTTTAAGCCAAAGCACAGCTATTAATAGCAGTCTTGTTGGTGAAATGGTGGATGGCATAGCTGCAGCTGTCCTGTTGATGCTTAGTACAGACATAAGTAATAGAGCCAGCAATACTGAGGTACAGAAATTTAGTAACTTATTGTGTGGTAGCTGCTCAGCACTGTTCAAGAAGGACCTTTGATCTCTTGTTACCATTAGTGTTCTGTTCACTTGATTTGGCTTTCACGCCTCTACAATGCAAATGAAAGAAATTAGTCTAATGTGTAAAATAGATACTATGTCATGGAACAAAAGTTCATGTTCCTTGCTAACATGGTCAACAAAACCTGAAAGTGTTTTTTGAGAGGAGCACCTTCCCTGTTTTTTTTCTGTCATTCACTTGAGAGTAAGTATAGGCAAGTTTCCTGACAAAGAAGCATCTCTCACTTCTTTGAAATGAGTAGTCGTTCATTATCAGCAAAATACAGTTGTTTTTCTTGATACAGGCTGAACAGTCAAAAGAAGAGCAGAAACAAGGTTTAAGTGCTGAGAAATTGATGAGGAAAGCTTCTAAGGATGTGTGCCGGCTACGGGAGCAGAGCCAGAAAGTGCCACTGCAGGTGCAGTCATTCAGGTATGGCCTGTTCTGCTTTTCATGCTCTTTTTAATGTAGTGAAGTAGCATGAACTGTTTCTAGGTATAATCACACATGCTCTGTAGAATTAGTAAAAAGTCCACATGCCTCTGACTTGTCAGAAACATCACTGATTTCTAACATGGCTCTAAGTTGGAATTTCAGAGGGCCAGGCCTCAGTGACCTGCTCATGTGGCAGTTCAGAGGGCAGTGAGGAAGGTGAGTGGAGTGTCAGACCCCTGTGTGACATCTGCTGTAGGCACGCATGTGTGTGACTCTTGCTGTAGCTCACCTCACCCACAGAAGGTTGACAGTGGGCTTTAAATCATGGGAACTCTTCCAGTGAAGGAAGTGCCTGAATTGCCACACAAGGAGAAGTAGGACAGGATGCAGCTCATCAGGAAACTCATTAACCACTACTTGTGCCTTGCTCAAGACTTAGTATTAAAGAAAGATCTTGAATCCCTCCTTTGTTTTGTTTCCCTTCTTCTTTTGGTTGTGAAGCAACCGATTACTTGAAGCAGTTAATGAAGTGTTCTTGCTTAGCATAAGCCAAAATGAACACTATCTGTCTTAAACCTTAATTCTCACTGGTCTAAATTCCTTAAAGACTAATTCCCAAAAGGCCTGTAAGTGGCAGGAGTTGCAGCCTGGAGGCCACACTTGTATATAAAAATAAATATACATATATTGATTGAAAAATACAGTGCTTGCTCTTGCACATAGAAACAGTACTGCAAGTTAATTTGGTTTGTTTTGTCAGTTAATACACATTTTTAAAGTTTGAATTTTGGATTCCTTTATAAGAAATTTAAGTCAGCTACTAATAAATGTGAGAATTTTTTTCTTTTTTTTTAACCATCTTTTGTGAGCAGTTGGAGAAATCCATAAGCAAGTAGAGGCCTGTGAGGCAGCATATATTGCAAACCACAGCTGTAAGCAATGCAGAATCAAAGCAAGAGAGAAAGGAAAGGTGTTCCTCAGCTAAGACATGTTACAGCTGAGTTATTTATCTTCAGTTTGAAATTCAGAGCATCCTGAAGATTTCACTTTTTGTGCATGTCTTGAGAAAGGGTTTTGGTCAGTGCTGGTCATTTAACAGTCATCACAGACAGACTGATGCCTAAATCTACAGGAACATGTAATAGTGCCTAAAACGCCATTCCCCTGCAAGAAGGGTATCAAAAAGCTCCATTTTCCTTTATTTTCTAGTCACCACACAACTAGGAAGAGAAAGCCAGTTTAGGTTGATTTTGCTCTGAGCTACTGCTTTTCATGGGGACTCAAGACTCACCAGTGGAAAACATGGTTTAGTCTTCTGGATAAATACTTACCTCTGGAGGCTGAATTGTACATGCCCTGCTAGTTGGACTTGTTACAGTGCTGTGGCCTCAGACTAATCACAGAGAGACATTTTTAAAGTTCTCAAGAAGAATGACACTTTTGAGCTTTAATTTTTAAGCCCCCAATACTTCTCTTCTGCTTTCTAGCCTGCTACTAGGCAAGCCTGTGTAAACTTGTTATGCTTCAGTAATGTCTCAGTTCATAGGTGACAGAAATGGTACCAGCACAGGGGAAGCAACTGGAGAATGGGTTGACAATTCTGCTTCTCTGAGTCTTGCCCAGACATGACTATTCCCACCTTGCCCTTTTCCCATGTCAGGACAAAATTATTTATTTGGCCTTCTCATTGCCCTACTGGAAATATCATCATTGGAAATTCAGTGACTGGAACAATATTTCAGTCTTATCATTGCAGTTATTAATGAAATACTGGTATTTTTCTCTTTCAAATTGGAACTGCTTTTTACCTAAATATGCATAAGAAGGTAGTTGTGTCAGAATGCCACATTTGTAAATGAATTTTCTGTGTGTTTTCCAAACCTGTGTTTTAAAGAACTATGCTCTAATATTATCAACTCTGCAGCAGATGATGTTGGAGTCATGCCACAAATGGTAAAAATATCCCTTGTTTTCTTTTCTAATTTCAGGGAGAAGATAGCATACTTCACAAGAGCAAAGATCAGTATACCAGCCCTTCCAGCTGATGATGTATAATTATGTATTTTTGTTGGAGTGTTTTTCCACTTCTTCATCTCTTTTCAGATGAGCTTTGTAGTTCCAGTGATGTGCTTTCAAAGATCATCTATTTTACATTCACTATTGATATGTTTATTTGTAAAATATAGTGAACTGAATTGTTGTAAGCTTAAAAAATGAAAAAAAAACCCCAACAAACAGAAAACCAAAGTAGATTAATTTTGGTATACTGATGCTGATTTTGTACAGTTTGTGTGTATCGCATCTGTGTTTTTATTTTGTAAAGATGGAACAAAGGCAGTACTAAGCATGTATCCTGTTGAACTGCACTGTGTTGAGATAAATTATGTTCAACAGACAATTGCTTATCTTTTCACTATTTCCATGTGAGCAGACTGTGAAAATGGCTGTTTTGCCATGCAATACTTTTATACAAGAGTGTAACTTATATAGTTTAAAGTTAGCCACAAGCGTAAGCTCCGTTCCAAAACATCCAGGCTGCCTCACAACAGCTGCTGATTAGATTCATCACCCACGATCTAATTTTGTTTCTGAAAATAAATTTCTTCTGTTTTTTTTTGTTTTGGTTTGGTTTTGTTTGTTTTGGTTTTTTTTAATACTTTGTAGGAAGACACAGAGTTCAGAGTTTAGTTTTGTGAATGTACAGTACTTTAACCTGCACTAAAAGGTTTCTTGCATCTGCGGGAGAGTGAGAAAGGCAAGGCAGACAAGTAACCCTAAAAAACTTACTTTGAGACTACCAAAAGGGGCAGCTGCTTTTTGAACAGGATGAATCCAATTCATAATACTAACATTGAAATTCAAATAGCTATACCCACTGTGCTCTTAAAACAGAGAGTTTTTTCTCTGTTAATCATTTGCCCTAGGGGGCTGTCTGATTGCCAGCTAGGAATACATGAAGGATATGCTAGGTTTACAGATCTGAAGATGCTTCACTGAAGTATTTATACCAGAAAAAACCTCTCACAAGTTAACTTAGATATCAGAAGTCCTGTTGGTAATGTAAACCCTTTCTGATAAAGAAAAGCTCCTTATCAGAAGTCTGCACAAACCTCGGTACAATAAATAACAATTTTTAAAATATACAATTGGCCCTATATGCAGTTGGGGGTGCACAGGTTTAATGAACAGATGTGAATGGCTTGTTTCAAATTATGTCTTACATGCTTCTTCCTAGCAGGCTTCTTCATCAGAAGGCAACTTGGTTGCCTTCTGTTAGAAGTTCAGAACATTGGATGTAGGTGTTCAAGCAGTCCTGTCTTGGTAAAGCAGTTGGGGTCATCTTCTGTGGGTACTGTGTAAGTAGGTGGAAATTGCAGAGAACAGAAATATTTAATTTTCTACTTAGTATGTTGCATTCAGATGTATTTCATTCACTGGCTACAGTTTTCTTCCCCAGCAATAAGCCACATTGCATGGACTTCATCCTTCAGAAATGGTATAATTACTTGGGAGCAAATGGGAAGAAAATAACCACAATATGGTAGCAGCTGTCTTAGATTCAAAGTGACAATTCTGTAATGACAGGTCTGTGTAACACCCAAAGGTTTTCTTATGCACAAATACATCCGTTCACTGAAATACAAAGCCAAACACGCTATTTTGAGCAAGATGACTGATCAAACATCCTTTATGAATGCCCCATTTGTTTTTTGTGTCTTGGGTTTGAGATAACATTCATGTTTGAAAGGTCAATTTAAAAAAATCTGGAATTATTTAATGTAGAGGTGAAATGAAGGTTGACAGTTTCAACTTCTCAATTTGATTATATAAGGTGTTTGTAGAATGATGTTTAGAGGTCTACTTTATGATTTTTCTTTTATTTATTTACAGTCTTATTTATGTTCTGTTTAACGTAGTTCAGTTCTGGCCATAAAAATATTTGTCATTAAGGATGCTGTTGTGTAAAATAATTAGAGATGTCTAAATTCTTGCCCGGTTAGCTGGGTTTTCTCAAATGTTGAATAATTTAAAAAAAAAAAAGTGTTATTGTCTGATTTGTAAGTATAAGGTAAAGTCAAAACTTAAGTATTTCTGGCTTCAGCTTATGAAACTCCTTTTAAAATAAGAGGCTTAGACATATTCATGCTCTTCATTTTCCAGATTGGTAAAGTTGAACATATTTATAGGCAGCTTTTAACAATTCTGGATTTGGAGTTTGGGGTTTTTTTTACTAATTCAGTGTGTCACACTTGAAACACTCAATTGAATAAGCTAAAATAATACATACAAATAAACTCCCATCAGTTTAAAGTGATAAATATTACTCTTGAAGTGAAATTCACCCTGCACAGCAGGGTATAAGGAATGTAATTAGTTCTATTGCCAGGTACCAATGTCACTGCAGTTGCATATATCAAAATGTAGATATTACTGGTACAAGAATATTTAGCCAAATGAGCAAAGTTTAGCAGAAATTGTAATAGAACACAAATCAAATAATTTTATTTTTCTTTTTTCTATTGCTATGTTTATACTGTATTAAATATCAAATGCTCAGGACTGAACTAAATATTTAATCAGGTTATATTCTGAATGTGTTTCTGTTCTAATTTTGTCTCTAAGAGTATGCAAGTACATTACATAGATTAACTTGTCTCTGCACTTTTTGTGTGTTTCAGTGATTGGAAAATACATTTTTTTTAACAAAGCTCTTTTCCAGACCAGTGTTTTATTTAATTCTTTTATTGCTCTTCTATCTCTTTATGTGGTCTTTGCAGAAACAGATGGCTGCTACAGCTTTGTCAATGTAAAATCATGGCAATTTATAGAAAGTTCACATCAATCACTAACAGCTCTAAGGATAAGTTATATGGAAACTAATTCATATACTTGAAGTTAGTTCTTTACATTCATTATGTGAAAACTGCACCAGCAATGAACACAATTGAGTCTCCTCCAGACAACAGCTCATTATTTCCCAGAAATACTGACTTTCCTTAGAGAGAGAGATTGGGCAGGGATAGAGGTGGTCATATTCTCTCTCTCTCATGATGGAGAATCTTGCATTACGTTACATAATGTCTGAGAACATTTAGTTTACTGTAAATGATATAGGCCCAGCAAACTTCATTCAAGGTTGAACTGCATTAGGTTTTTGTAATGCATGATGAACTGGTGCTACAAACTCTTTCAGACTTCAACTAATATTCTTTTGTAAAAAATACATTGTCTAAAGCAGCCCCAGTGTTCTGCCATTTAAAATATGGTCAAGTCTCCATGCAGGCCTAGAGATTAAAAATTTTATACTCACTCCCCCAAGTCATACCACAAAAACAAAATCTGCCACTGATCAGACATGGGAGAAATATAGTGGTGGCTAAGATTACCATAGCTCATCAATTCATGCAATTAAAAGTGGAAGTAAGTAGTGATTAAAGCAACTATTCGGTAAGAAAGAATCCCACCCCCACTTATAAACAGTAACCTGTCTGTCCAGCAGGTCTTTCTCACTGTAATGCAAGCAAGAAGTCAGAAAACCTGATACCTGCCCTTTTTTACGTCTTCCATTTCCAATTTCCAGATGTTGATGGGCATCTTGTATATCTGCCATTGCATACTGCTCTTGTAAGTGACGGTCAGATGATAAGCAAATTGTGGAGAGTAGAGGTCTCCCTAGAATTAGAAAAAATCCACCAAACTGAGCACTGAACAGTGCATCCCCTATTTCCTATCTGGGCAGAATCTCCGGGATGCTGTCATTACAAATATCCTGGATTACAATGTAAGCAAGGGACAGGGTCTCCAGACAACACCTGGACTAATCCTCCAAGCAGTAACAGCTTTTTTTATCTTCTGCACTGTATCCTCTATCTCTAGGTAGTCCAAACCAGGACCAGAGATCACAAGCCTCAGAAGTCCTAGTCCATTTTATGTAGCTACTAAAATAATGGAAATCTTGAATTCTAGGAAAGAATAAAAATCTTTACACTGTGGTCCAACATAGTTTGCCAGAGTCCAGTTCTTCAAAGCTCTGGTGCATTTATGTCTAAGTTGAGATTTTTCCAGTCTGGCAAATAGTTACAGGTACCAGTTAAATTCCATCCTAGCACAGACAACAGAAATCCAGTTAACAGTAGCCTGTGTCTGTTTGCCAAGTTCATTTTTTGCAGTCACAGAAGCACCAAACCATTGGCTTTTGCAGGCATTGTTCAGCTCAGTTCTTTGTCATACTCTGTCATACATAAGCACAAGTTAAAACAATGCTCTTTGAAGCAAAAAATACTTCTCCCCTCCTGCTTTGTGTTGCCTGGTTCCATGTGCAGTATTTGGGGGACTGGGAGGTAGTGTGGCAAAGCAGTAGCAGAATGGTGTGGCCACAGTTGGGCTCACTTTTCATTAGTTTTTGGTTTGTTTTTTAAAGAAAAGCATATACTTGGTTTTCCATCAATCAGCTAAAGCATTACAGAAGTTTTGCTGATTTTGGCATCTCACAGTCTAATATCACATTGATGCACTACCACTTAGAGCAAATGATACTTCTGCTTTGTGGCCAGTTAAATGTCATATGTTTAATGTCAAATATGCAGCAACATGTTCCAAACATGAGTGAATAGAACTTAAGGGACCTTGGATAGGATGCATAATGACTCAAGACCTGTGTGTCAGAAGAAGATAGCTACACTGGTTTTTAAAGCAGCATTTCTCAGCCTATTTTTGGTGCATTAAGTGTGCAGGTGCCAGAAACACTTAGAATAACTTGTATGGGCAGTTTAATGTGGCAGACTGGAAAAACACAGCTTGCTGGGTCTAAGCACCCACACCATCACACCCCATGCACAAAAAGACAGTTGCAAAGCTTGCTACAATTTCAGAAACCTATTATTTCCAAATGCACAGCAAAAAAACATTTCCATGCAATGCAGGTATTCAGACTGTTTAGGGAAATCTTCTCTAAGTTCATACATCACTGCATCAGTCAAGGGGAAAATTGCAACAGGGAGTCAAACTTTGGGGCTTATATCATTAGTTACATAAAAAAGGAAGCACATTTTGGTTAAAATCTAAGCTGTAAGAGAACATGCATATTCATTTTCAGGATTTTACAGTGCAGTTAAGAAAGCAAAAGCACCTTTTCTGTGCAGTCTGTGAACACTTCAGCATTTTACTGTGAAACAATTTTAAGCAGTTCCACAGGTGAGAAAACACACCACCTTCCAATACCAGTTTATGGAGAAAACAGACATAAATTTAGGAAATCAGTCGGATAAGAAAGAGTCCTTTGAATTACTACTGGAACAAGCTTCTGGCTTGCACTAGGGTTTGGAAAAGATAGGGCAGTATTGCTGTACTGCTTAAAACCTCCCATTTTAAGGCCTTGTTTCATTTTCCAAGCGTTGACACTGATCCTGCTGTTCTGCTACTGCATAATGGACTGAATTCGGATGGACTTCAGTAGAACAGATTGTGCAATTAAGTAGGGATCCTCCTAATATGAGACAAAATCCAGCAAGCCAGCCAACAAACAATGCTTCCCCAAAATCCCACCTGGGAACAATATCTGGTATATTCTCATCCCAAAATTCCTGGACTGTGGAATGGGCAACCCAGGAAACTGGGACAATAGCTGTAATCCCCGATATCCAGAAGAGCATTCCTCCAAACAGCAACAACCGTTTCTTTTGTTCCTGTTGTCTTTCACCAATTTTCAAACAGTCCAACCCAAATCCTGAGAGCAAAAGGCCCAAAAGCCCTGATCCATTGGAAAAAAACATCAAAATCCTAGAAATTCTGAGCTCTGGAGGCAAAGCTAGGAAAGAATCGAAGTCCTTGCATTGCATTCCGCCTTCTTCCTGGACAACACAAGCTTGCCAGAGTCCCATAGTCCAGATCTCCAGTTCATTTAGTTCCAAGTTAAGGTTTTTCCACTGGGGTAGATAGGTGGTGAGACAGGACAGGACCCATCCCAACAGAGAGACCAATATCCCACTTAACTGCATCACTGGTTGATAGACTAAGGCCATTTTAAGAGCAGAGTCCTGAAAGCTTGAGGAGGAGAAAGATCTCCCCAGCAATTCTGTACCAACTGCTACCTTGAGTGATGGTGGAAGCTGTGATGATTTTAGGTCTCTGCTGCCCCAAATATAAGCCCTTGCTATTAACCCTTTGCAAGCTCTGAAACACTTTTTTGTTCTTCATGAATATAAAGTTTCACATAAAGGACGAAGGACTTCACTAAACCATGAGTTAGGCTTTCCGATAAGGATTTGATCTGTTACCTTCCAATTTGCTTGGTAAAATTATATCCCAATGCCTGATGATTACAAGCCTGAGGATGAACAAAGAGGGCTCTATGACCCCTCACCCTAAAACACAACAGAAATCTTTGTGCTTCAATACGGATTAATTAGATTTTAAGTGGTGATAAAAAGGCAGCTCTGTGTGCAACAGGACTTCATTGTAATAGCTAAATTTGAGATTTCAGGGATGTAAATCAAGGCCTTGTAAAGAAAGGTAGACTGTTTACCTATAATCTTTATTCTTAGGCTTCCTCAACATACATAGTGGCTTATCTTCCACTGCCCTGTTTTATGTCCCCAGCACTGTAAAAGACACTTTGTAAAAGATCCTTATGTTTCACATTTTCTACATTCATTTCTTTTAAAATGGGCTTTGTTTTGACTGACTCATAAGGGGAAAAGGAGACGGATATGGTAAAAGTACCATAGAAAATGAAATCCTAGACATCCCCTCCACCATAATGAACCCAGGCAGTTCATCAGCCAGCATAAACTTTACCTGCCCCAGGGCTTCAGCAACACCATGGTAGCAGCTTACACCAGCTCAGTGTCCCCTTTCCTAAAGCCCATGTCCCAGATGGCACACAGTGTATTCACTTAGTATCTAACAATATTTGGCATTCAATGCTCCCAGGGCTGGGAATGCCTAGTGCACTCTCCTGATCAAAGCAAGATACCATTATGCATTAGCCCATTAGGAAACCCTGCTTTTTCCTGCTCTCATGTCAGCTAACCTTGTGCTTGTCTACAGGGTCAGAAGGAGAACATCTGTTTGCTGTTTCCCTTCTCACGTGTAACAGCACAGCCTGTCTGGGAAGGACCTGAGCAGTATAAACACATCCACATGAGTATGACCCAGAGATGTTTTCCAGTCTTTCTTGATTTCGTTTCCTAGATGTGATAATGTATTTATCTGTATATTTTAATTCTCAGTTGCTCAAAATGGGTTATGTGATGGGAAAACATAACACTGATTTTGAAGGTTTCCAAAATCCTGAATCATTATCATGGATACCATTAAGGGTATCATTAATAACTATCACCATGAGATTGACCTCTTCTTCTTGATTTTTATACAGTCTTAATTTCAAACCCTTGTTTTTTTCCTGTCACAAGCTGTGAAGAATCAAGAAAAAAAGCCCAGAAAGATGATCTATCTCCCTTTTTCTTGTTTACCAGCCCATTAGTTCAACAGCTTGTACTTGATCAAAACATTACTATGCACGAGACCAGAAATCACCAAGGATATAACTGACAACACTGGTTGTTGCAAGCTGGCCTGTAACTTTGGCCATCCGCAGGGCAAAAGAAAATAAGACAGATCAATCCTGCATTCATTCATTCATTCATTCATTCATTCATTCTCCAGACTGTATTTTCATATTTGGCAGTGTTGTTTCTCTCCTCTTTCTCTATTCAGAGCAGGAATGCTAGTTCTGGAAATTCTTGTGACTTTCAATGAGAATGTCTGTAACACCATTTGAATAATTTTTAAGATAACCACGATATAGGAGTGATTCTGCTCCTTCAGGGGCTACATCCTTATTCAGATAAAATCACAGTTACTGAAAGACTATTAAGTAAGGCTGTTCACTCTTGACTGTGAACATTTAATATTTTCTTCTCTGCTCTTAATTCCAACAGTCAATACAGTCTGAGAACATAGCATCAGGTCTGTGAAGTCCATCCATTTTGCAAATGTTGACTACAATGGGCACAGTATACCAGCCTTTAAATTATAGCCATCAGAAGCACTGGGACTGCTGCATTAGTAAGATCTGCCAATTAAGTTCTGCAACTAACTATTAACAATGTACTAACTTAGAGCAAGGAAAGATTCTTTACACTATTCTGGATAAGATTATATGCAATCCTTGTTCTTTTGGAGAGGAGGAGAAGGTAACACTTGCCTTGGCACTAGGATAGTAACAAGGTCTGAAATGCCTTTACTTGGAACTTACTGATCTTATGAAAAATCACAGCTGAACTATGTACATTTTTAGGTCAGCCACTGCCTTAGTCTTATCTCCCTTGTCCCTCTTTCACCCTTTTCCTCCCCACGGTTACTTCTTTTCTCTACATCTAAAAATGTCTCATTTTCAGAATAATTGTATTTGGTGGACTTGTTCCTACACAGAAGGTGACATGTCAGAGTTACTACAAAGTCTAAAAGGCTAGAATTGGGCTCCCATTGGTTTCTGTCCTACTGCTCAGGGCAATTGGAAACATAAGCCCAGGATTAACTGTTACACTGCCATGACAACAAACATCTGCTAGCACCTGCACAGCCTGAAACAACAGATCATCTCAGGGGGTTTCAGTGGAGATGGCCACTGAAAGATGGCTTCCAGGCCAGCAGGACAGGGGAGCTGCCTGCCAGGAACCTCTGCAGCCAGTGGCAGGGGGCCCATGCACAAGAGAGCTGCTCCAGGACAACTCTGCCCCTTCTCTTTGCCCTTGCTCCCCTTGTCAGCATCTGCAGCAAGGACTGTGCTTGTGCAACACAGGCTTGTTGAGAAGAAAAGAGCAGGTACAGATATCACTGACCAGTGTGCTTTCAGGTAAGGAAGGTGAGGATGGATGTAGAGGGAGTTTTGACTGAGTTTAAAGCATTTTTTTCCCCATTCATTTTTTCATATAGACTTTAAAGTCTGAGGTATGTAACGTTCAGGGATACCAGCCTACTGAGGCCTATGCAGGTAAAATAATGCCTGTGAAGAAAATAGCACAGGTCATGATCAAATTCATACAGATTCAGTAATACTTTTCAAGTACTGGAGATCACATCATTCATTCAAACTAGCTCGAAGCATCATTTTGCAAATTGATTTTGACTAGACTAAAGTAGAATCAGGGTGGTCAGTGTGCATATCATTTTATGCAGTTAGGTGCATTAAATTTTTACTCCCCATAAAACCATCTCAGGCTGAACACAAGGATTCTGAATCTCACTGCAAGTGATACATATTCTCTTTAAAAACCACACTAATCCTTCTGGGAACCTCCATGGCCAGGGATAGATACACTAATACTTTACCCCCTGCAAAGAGTGGTAGAGAATTGTTGTCTTTACATAGCTCTGCAGCCCACACAATTATCCCAATGTTTAATGGTCAGCGTAAGTGAAAGAAATACCAGGTTTAACACTTTGTAATCTGATTAGGCAATTTAATCCCTCAAAGGCAGAATTATGAGACTGGCTCTTTCCTATACTTTCAGTTCCTTTGTAAAGCATGTTCATGTTGTGGGCTTGTTGATTCTCCTCTAGTGGTCCAAAAAGTGTGTTCATCTGTGAAGTATGATTGTATCCAGTAGCATTGCCCAGACACTGGTGTTGTTTTGCTAATTTGATTTGAATAGTCCTGGAGCTCCCTAAATTTTTTTGTTGTTGTTGTTGTTGCTCATTTACATATCAAATATTTTCATGAATCATTCACAGATCTCTCCATTTCAGATTTCCATCTTATAGACATATATGCAGAAGATGGAAATAAGAGCTAGTGTATAGATTTTCTATGGCAGAATCTTAGTTACAGCCAGCCAGTAAAACAGCTGCTGTCAGAAGTTGGCAAGGTAGTGACTTCAGCATCTTACTATGAGTGACTTAATTAATTCAGCTTGGCAGTCTTTTCACCTTATTGCTTGACCTGGAAGTCACAAGAGTTAGCATTTCCTTACCCAACTAAGAATTCATTTCTTTGTGAAGCTGGTGCATCTTTTGGGTTTGCACAGCCAATGTGCTGTTCAGTGAAACCACAGAAACACCAAGCAAAGAACACAACCCATACTGCTATCCACATTGACTTAGTCTAGTCTGCATTTAAGTGAGATCTGACAAAAATTTGTATTGGTAGAACTTAAGGTTTCAGGGTGCTTCAGAGAGCACCACAGTACAGAAGTCAACTTCTCCCTGAGTATACATCTGTGTGTCTGCAAATCTTGAGAGTCATAAACTTCACAAGAGAGCGACAGCAGGTACCTTTTGACCTCCTAATGATGTGGACTAATCTAAATTTTATTTATTCCCAAAGTTACTATGGTGGTTCTTCCAAGTTCCTCTTTGTTTCCCTCATTGGAATTACAGCATCAAGTTAGACAGAGCCTCACACAGAACTGGAAGAGTAAATGTAATGCTCATGTAAGAAGTTCAGTGAATCAAAGCAACACAATGTCCACTAGCACTCCTGTTATGGTTTGGTCTGTTAATTAAAATATACTCATTTTCTGTTGTGAGACAGAACCAGGAGTAGAAGCAAGGCAGGCCTAAAACTTAAGAGGGTATAACAAGAAATTTATTAACTACACAAAGGGGGAAAAAAAAAATCCAGAATAAGATTGTCAGACCACTCTTTCTTTCCCTTTCTCAACCTTCATAACAACAGAACAAACATACAAGAAACTGCTTCAATTAATTCCCAACTCAAACAGTCCCTTCTTCCGTTCACTTTGGATTGAGAAGCTTCCTCTTGTTAGGCTATAGGGATTTTTTCCACAAGAAGGTAGAAAACAGTTTTCTCGTGGTTTCACTTTCACGATTCTGCATCCGCCCGGTATCTGCAGTCGTGGCACTCCTCCCAACTCCACAGCCTTCCCAAAGCTGTACTTGTGGGTCAATGGTCAAAATACATGGGGTATTACTTTTAAGAATNCTCGGAAACCAGTCACGCTGGAGAAAAGGGGGGAAGTGGCTGGGATTTTTATATTAGTTTGAGTCTCTCTGGTCACTGTCCATGGCCCCCCCTCTCTCTCTCTCTCTGCCAGGCCATGCCAGCTCCCCAGACAGGGGGCCCGGCCCGGCCCCTGCCAGGCCCACAGGCCTGCAGTGGAGCCAGGCCAGGGCCCTGTTACCTGCACTGCTGCCGGAAAAGCCAAGAGGGCTCAGTTCCGGATTACCTCCTTCAAAATGTGTGTTCACGGGGCGAACTAACTTTCTCCAATTGGTTCTTCATGCTGTCAATAACCAAACCAGCCTCCAATTGGTCACTATCCACTCCCAGGGGAGTACTCATAGAGAAAACTCCTCTTTGAGTTTTTCCTCCCCACGTCAAACTACGATAACTCCCCACTCCAATGTATGAATGGCACTTGTTATACTTCTTCTTCAGCCCTAGTGCAATCCACAACAGCAACCTTTAATTATGGGCATTTAGAAGCAATTGTGAAAGCAGGTAAGAGGCAATATGGAGAGGGGTATGCCAATTATGAAGATAATGACAATTTCCATCTTGAAAAGGGAAAAGAGAGTGACTTTAAACACACTCAGTTAGCTCATAGTGTCATTACACTTTCACTAAAAACCAAACTCAATATTTAGAGGTGATGATTTTTAAGACCACATTATTTGTTTCTGTATTACATCTGAAGACACTGTCCCTCAGTGAACACTAGGACACTGCTTGAGCAAAGTCACAAACCCAAACAACTGAATATTTTATGGAGAAGTTAGAGCAGAATGGGAAGTCCAGCAGAGACAAAGAAAATCATCACAAAGGCCACAACACCTCTTCTGATCCATCCTCCCAGTGTAGGCAGCGAGAACACCCCAGCAGGGAAGCCCCTGCAGATGGTTCCACACTGCTGGTATGCCAGGACTGGCATAGAGACAACTGGGCAGAGCTGGGCTGAGCACAGCAGGAGAAGGTGAGCACTCAGCACCTTCAGAAGAGGCAGGAGAAGGCTGCAGAACCCTCTCAAGTAGGAAAAGGGTTCAGCCATCACTGTCCTCTGATTTCAAATGGGCATATTCCCTGCTTTTCAGTATTGCAGGGACTGCCCAAGCCTGCATACCTTCCCTCTTCAAACACTGGTTGTAATTCATTCAGCAACTTCAGCAAGAGCCTGTTATGCATGCAAAAGAAATCTACTTCTGTGATTGAAAGACCTTGCTAACAGTTTCACTTCTGTAAGATCAATCAAAAGCTTGAAATAGGATGTCATGCAGAACTAATGGTAGTTGCACAAAATCTAGAAGGGAAAGGCACTGAAAGAGTCAAGCACAGCAACATGAAACTGCTGATTTCTGCTTTAGGGACTTATTCAAAACATTGAAATGAGAGAGGGTAGATTTGCCATTGTTATACTGGAAGAACAAAGAATGCTTTAAGGCTCAGTACATCAACCTTTGCGAAACTTTTCCATCACCATCCCAATACAGACTTCAAAGTGAGGGTTGACTGGGTTAGAAAATTAGCCTTATTCTTCAGGGAACTATTTTTGATATACTGTCAATACAGGAGATTACTGTAAGTATGAAAACTCATGTCACTTGAGCAGTGATTGGAATGTGATTTCCTTAAATGATGCAAGTCTAAGAAACTAGCTTCTGAGCTGCGAAATGTATGGGCTTCTTTATGCATCCCTCATTGGGAGATTCCGGTTTAATAGAGTGTTACAGATATATATTTCTATAAAGCTTTTCATTTCACATCTGCAGACAATTATTATAATAAGCTTTCTCTCATTCCTTAAGATATGTTTCTTATCATCAGTAAACTTACAAGAAATTATTTGTAAATTTCCAGTTGAACCTACATAGGAATTGTTATTGCATGACAGTTGGGATTACAAAGGTGATACAGACTTGCTCACCATAAATTAGAAGACTGCACACACCTTTTAGCAGCAATCTAGCCAGAATGTAACAAAGTGTAAGTGAAGGAAATGTGGGGTACCTGTGGCATTTTGCTCAGCTGCCACATTGAGATTTGAGGGGAAGGGAGGAAAGAAGCTGAATGAAGCTAATTTATGGTTGTTTGAAATATGATTGTTCCTTAGATTCTAGTGGATTAAATTGGTTTTGCTCTTCACCTTTTATGGTTTAGAGAGCTAGGAAATGCAGAAAGGGAAGATCTTTCCTAGCAAGCAATTGTTGTTTCTCGCATTGTGATAGTTTTTTGGTGGAAAAAAAAACCAAAAACCAAAAAACAAATAACACCAAAATCCTCAACCAACAAAAAGAAAAAAAACCAAAGAAATCACCAGCGTTGCTTCCCTTTCTCCCCTCACAGGATTTCATTAGAATTTAAGTATCCCCTCAGTAATGAAATCTAAGCAAACCTATTGTTTAGAGTTCATGGCATCCTGTCATTAACAAATTAAAGCACTAACATTTTCAGTATTAGTTGAAGCTTAAATATACATTTTACTGTTGTCCTCTGCCACATTCATCCTCACCCCTTCTCTCTACTCCCTCTTACCTTCCCTACTTTACATCAAGAAAAGCTGAAAGGCCACTATCTCTTCAGGCTCCTTCAGCAGGGCAGTGAGGAGGGAGTCAAGCTGAGGTGCCCATGGCTACTCTGGTGGAAAGAATAGACACAGGAGGGAAGGGGAAGGTGGGACAGCAGTTTTCTCCCTTCACTTCAACAATTGCAGCCACCCAGCAGCACCCTCAGATGTCAAACACTGCTCACAGAGGTGAAAGGGGTGATGCACACAGTCCACCAGCACTGTAATGCCCCGTGTACTGCAAAACTTGATATAGCTGAGACAAGCAAGAGTGCAGGAGTTCCAATGAATGCTGCATAGGTAAATTGAGACAATGTCTGCCCATGTTTCATATCAACCCAGAGAGAGAGAAATCCCAGAGACTTCTATATCATGCCTCTGCAATGGTTATATGATAGTTGTTTCTACTTTTTTAATGTATTAAAAAAGTAGAAACATACTTAATTGATGATGAGTGTATCTTAGAAAGGTACTAAGCATCTGCTGCAAAGTATCACACATTTTCCAAACATGTTTGCGTAGAGGTGAGGGCTACTTCCATCCATGGACTCAAACATTAAAACAGAGAATGCTTCATCCTAAATGAAAGTCAGTGAAGAAGCTTAGGTTCTGACTGCAGGAAAACAATTGTGAAGATGATTAAAATTAGTATTCCCCAACATGAAGATAACCTGTGTTCACTTGAGCAAGCATTGCTTTTGATTCTTTGGCCTATCACAAGAGTCTACTTTTAATTTACATGGTACCCAGGAAGAGATACTGAGAAAGTGACTACTTTGAAATACACTCAAGTCTTTGTATTATTTGTACAAAATTCCATGTAGAAAAAGGAAGTAGCTGCATGAGTTAAAGGACTGTACAAAGACAAAGACATGTTACTGAGCTTGGTATACACCTGCAAAGCTACATTCATTCATATAAGAACAGCAGTACTATGCTAGGACCAGCCAAAACCTTATCTATCCCAGCAGGAAAAGAACATAAAAACATGGTAAAGATGGATTGCTGTTGTCTCCATCTTACAGTGTAAAAATCTCTTAGCCAGGAATTTAAATCTAACTTTAGAACAGAAGTTTTGTTAAATCTTCCCTGAAGTTGAAAATACTGTCAACAACACCATCTTGTTGGTATGTTGGCATTTTGGTGTCTGCATTTTGGCATCTACATTTTGGCAACAAGAACTCTAGCCCTAGAAATGGAAAAAAAAATTAATTATCTCAACACTGGTCTGCTTGAAATCTAGTATCTTTCACTGTAAGATATGATCTAAAAATCACTTGGGTTTTTTTTTTTCCTAAAGGGAAGGATGTACTCCCAAGTGAATGTACAAATGAGTTTCCTGTAGTATTCTGCCAGATGCACAGATGGCGTGAGATGAGGAAAGTGCTCCTTGCATCAAGTGTGTGACGATTTTCATAAAGTACAGGTTCAGTGGTTAGGAGCAATACATCTGTACTGATTTAAAACCCCTTTATACTACAGCATATTATCATGCTTCTCTTTATCTAATTATCACTTCTCCACAGGGCAATGATCACAGAATTTTCTGCTATTGTGGTAAATGGAACAATGGGGCATTATATCCCTCCAAGAGTGCAAGTGAATTTCACTTTCTGACCCATATGTCCACTCATACAGACTGTAACCCACAGGAGCAACACTGACAGCAGGGTGCTGAAATGCTTTTAACCAGGGGAGTTCCCCCCAAAAAGGTAAATTAAATCACATCTAGCTTCCATACAAATTCAATGAAACAGTAAAAGTCACTTTTGTCCATCTTTGTCCTACAAGACAAAATGAAGCAAATGACAACTAACAGACAGTTACTTAGCTTTCCTTTAAAAAAAACAATCTCTGCTGACAGAACAAACACAGCATTCCTAAGAAGAAACCTGTTCTAATGAAGCGCTGGATTATAGATTGTATTTCCTAAGGCCGTGTTCATGTTCTCACATTTAGTCTTCCTTTCATAAGCAACTGCACCTAGTAAATATCTTAGAGTGTCCTGGGTTGGAGAGGCTCCACAAGGATCACTGAGTCCAGGTCCTGGCTCTGGACAGGACAACACCAAGAATCACACCGTTTCAGAGAGATGAGCACTGTCTGCTCTCTTACAAACAACCTTCCTCTCATTGCAATCCCTTAAAGGAAGTAGCTTATTTTTTTTTGTCATAATTAAATCATATTCAGTTTATAATTTGCTGTGATTTTTAATTCTGGTGTAATATCAACATCATCAGAGGATGCATGTGTGCTGCAAGAAATGTGAATAAGACAAAGCCCTTTCCCAGCTCCTAGCAGATGTATGGAAGATGCAGGATATTCTAACACACTGTTGACTACAGAGCTACATTTTTTATGCAAGACCAGAAGCGAGCCAGAGAAAAGTTTTCATGTTCCCATAGCAAAAAAACAACAAAAACCCTGTCTCCTTTGTCTTTTGTGAAATTTAGCTTTTTATCAGAGAGCAGTAGGACTGAAAATACACTGATAGAGCCTGGTAAGTGACCTAAACAACCAGTAACAGAAAAAGATCTTTGAGTGTGATTGAAGATACTCACATTTCAGTAGATGGATCTACAGTGTCAGGTACTCCAGCACAGCCTGGGACTCCCACAATCCCCACTGCCAGTTGGAACAGGAATTAAAGGCAGAAATGAATGACTCTTGCAAATGAAACAGAAGCAACAAATGCATAATTTGGGAGTTCCCAACAGCTCAGGGAAGAAGCAATAACTGATAGAAAGCTAAGAGCTGCTGAGAGCAGCCTACTAACATTTCATCAGTAAAGGAAGATTTACAGTCAGCTGGGCAAACTGGGAGAAGAAACCATCTTTAGGAATGTGCCTCACAGAAATGCTGCAAATTAAAGCATAAAAACATCATTGAAATGCTATGTATATGAAGCATTAGACAATTAATATAGAAAACCTGAGACTCTGCAATGCCACGAACATCTGATACAGATAAAAATCTAATTTATAGAGACACATCTAGGGCCCTGGAGGCAAAAAATAAAATAATTTAGACCATAAAGCTAAGAAACACTGGTGTTAGAATTTGGCATGAGAAGCAGTTAAGGAAGGGGGTGGTCACAGGATTCATAATGCAGTTTGTATCTACATACATCTTGAACTGCATTTGACTACCTTGCTTTACTTTGGTTTTAAATGGGGGCCAAGGGTGTGGGTTGGAGAATCAACAGCTCAGAGAGTTTCAACTGAAAACATACCGACACCCCCAAGCAGTCCGAAAAGTCTTCTGTTACCCAGACACACACAGGTGGGGCCAAATCCAAGAAGGTGCATTAAGAGCACACGTTACAGCCATACATAAAAGCACTGCTCAGCCAATATCCTATTTCTGTCAGGGACTGGCAGAACAACAAGGTCAGGAGATAATGCTATATCATACCCTCAATACCTTTTTCAGCTTTCACATAAATGCAGGCCAGGGGGTTCCTAAGTCTAGAGGTTGTGTATTTGCATTCAATGGCTTGCTCATCAATTGTCCAAGCACTTACTGAAATCATGTTTAACTACATAAAAACTTATCTCAGGCCAACACTACAAAAACTCTTGCCTGTAGAAAGGTTAGCTGATGGTCCCTTCCCCCCTTTTAAAATCAGCAGCTAAATAGGCTTTTTTGCTTATTTCCATTTGAGGGACTAAAATATGTTAGACAACAAGACACAATAGGAGGGCTTTCTAGTTCAGATATCCTAGCAAGACTATTCTAGCTTTCATGACAATAGCCAGATGGAAGAAATATATATTTAAATAATGCCTGCAGAAGTTAAACATTTAAATATAAACATGGATATTCCTTCTGGTATTTCATTTATTTAAAAAAAAAAAAAAAGAAAAAAAGAAGATGCCAAGCTGTTCCAAACTTCCCTTTTTTTTTAGTGAATCTAGGCATCTGCTTTACTTTCAGAAACTGAATGTTGTTTCCACTAGCCTCATCTATCCTTGAAGCATATAACTTACACTACATACTATTTCTTGGCATTCTGAACATTGCTTTGTGCCATCTCTTTGTTTCGTTTTGTGCAAAGTAAACACTAATCCCCCTCCAGGCAAAAAAGACAGACTTACTGCTTCTATTGAAGTGACAAGAAGCTCAAAGGTAGCATAAAGTTATAGTATAATAGAAATCAGAACCATAAAGTCAAGTCAATCTTAATGCATGGGAAAAATATATAAAAAAAATATATAGAAAAATATATAAGTAAATAAATAAATAAAAGCAGCATGAACAAGTAGAGTTTACACAATTGGCAATGAGAAGACCTGAGCTTAAGTTTGGACCTCCACACAAACTGGACCACTGAGAAACCATCACAATTCACAGTCTGGATTCAGTGGCTCTATAGACCAAGAAAAGAAGTATTTAATATACAGAACATGGAAGATGACCAATGACTCAATGACAAACTCCAGTCTTTTTCTTAACTCTGATAATGGACATACTTGTAAAAAGCAATTTGACTACATTTTCTGCAAGTACTTAGTTTTCCTTCACCTATAAAAACTATTGCACTTTTAAGGTGGCCAGAAAGAACGAAACAGTTACTGTGGAAAATACCTGTACAAGAAGGAGACTAACTCTGCATATTTATACAGCAAATAATTCCACTTTCAAAAGAAAAAAGGCTCTATTGGATGAACATTTTAGTGCACAGTACATTAGCAGTAAGTCTAACAGTGTCAGTATTCTGATGAGGAAAGTGGTCCTAAGGGTAGATATATCTAATGACTATAGGAGCATTGACAGTCGAAGAGAATTCTTTAATGTTTTATTTAAAAGTTTTGCTCAATAATTCAGTAAAGAGATCCATTATAAATCAGGAGAGAGTAAGAACATGCCACAAGTACAATCCAGTAATGAATAAAAATCAAGGATACAAGGATAGCAAGTATCTGTAATTTAGGCAGCATATAATCCACTACTTAACCCTACCAAATTAAGTTATCTGGGGTATAAACCAAGATGGATCTAAACAGTGACCCTGCTGTAACTGCAGATGAAAAGTACACAGTGTGGTTTCGGTCCTAGAGAGAGGGAAAAAGAGCAGCAACACACATGGACCTTTTTAGGGAAAAAAAGGCCAACTTTATTGAGTGGAGAGCTTGTATTTAAAGCATGTTACGAGAGACTAGAACAGGACAGTAGCTCATTGGCTAATTGGGATAAACATCCAGGAGACCAGGCCTCAGGATGTATCCCATGGGAAAAACAACAGGTGTTAATCTTTATTATGACTAGCACTCTGTTTTTTACCAGATTCTAAGTTGTTTTTTGACCATTTATCACCTTGGGAAATTTCCTTTCTGTCTGCAGCTAACATCAGCTTATCAGCCTGGGAAGCAAGAAGGATTCAGGCTTGAGAGAAAAGATTCTCGAGATGTAATTTTGCAGCTCCCTAGGTGTCTCTGTCCACAACACAGCAGCTCTAATATTTTCCTTAACAGACATACAATGGTCTAGTTTTTTGATCACCTACTGATGCCAGATTTTTTTAAGGATTCCAGGCGAGAAAAATATAAAAAAGGAAAAACAAGGGGTATGGGTTTTGTTTCTTATATATTTCCCACTCATCTCTGACCAAGTACTAGCAGCTCAGATAGGTATCCAATGCCTATTAATAAATCAAAACTATGTTATACACGAATTTCAAGACCAGGATTTAACAATATTCATCCCAAAAAGGGGATATACCTTTACTTTGTACAAAAATATGTTGCTTTATTGCTCCTAAGTCTCAAAAAGAACATGCAGCATAAGAGGATTGCATTTCCACAATCTCTGGTGGACCCACCTTCACAGACAACTCATTTTCCCCTTATGTTGCCTATATTTAGTCTCACACACAGAAGATTAAAAATACTAATTTCTTACATTCCAACATACCTAGCCATTCTGTACTTTCTAGCAGGAGCTACCAAATTGTTTTGCATAACCTCACAAGGAATCTGCTAGAATCAAGGAACCCAAACCAAATTAGGAAATTAATTTTCACAGAGTCTTCTATCAAAACACTGCAAATATGGACATTTCCAACAACTCAGCATGTTGCTACATTGCCATTTCCCCATAAATTCCAATAATAAATAGCTCTGGGATCCCACTAGCATCCTAGAGAGTAAATAACAAGTGAGCTACCAATCTCAAGCCCCATAATCACAGTCATTGTTACCTATCCCCTATCTTTGAATCCTAAAGATTTTTTTAAATTGCATTAGCTATTTTTATCTTATTTTTGTGCTGAAATAAGCAATTCTGAATGAAATTACACCTTTTGGTGTCAACTTCAGCTGTAACCCTGTCATCAAATATCACTCTCTGTAAACAAGACCCTCAGGTAGGGGAAAAAAAAAACAAAAAACCACCAAAAAACCCCAGCTTCAGGATCCCCTATTACAGCAGCAACATCTCAACTAGCTACAGAGGGCTAAGCACCATGTGCTTCCTTCCCACAAAGTAATATTGCCAATATTTATTCTATTCCAGATAGTCCTGATTGTCCCTTTAGAATGCATCATAATTGGTCTCACATGCTCCTCTGTAGGTATTGATTAATAGTAATAATAGCCCTATTTCTTTCTGACTCAGGCACCACTGAAGCACCCAAGGTCAATATCAACACAAACCAGAACTTAGAAGGACATGACAGAGGTAATATTTGCAAGGATACAAGACTTTGCTTTAATCAATCTCCTACTACTTTATATTCCTTATCTGAAGGCAAATGCCACTAAGTTGATATATCTTCAGGTAAAGAATAGCTGCCTCCATTTTATTATCCTAACAGGACTGGGGAAAAAAAATCAATTAAAAAAATCCATGTCTCTAAAAGATTATTTAGGAACAAGCTCTGAGAATTGTATAAACCTTCCTTATGCTACAATGTCAGGCATAACTCAGAAGCCAGATAAAATGAGAAACATAAGCCTGAAGAACTAAATTCAAGTGAAGCAAAACTACAAAACACCTCCTGGTAAGTCTCTATTTCTTCTTTCTCACTTGTGTAAAGCTATAGTAGAACCCTGTTCTGCTTACATATATGGCAATGGAAGTCAGAATTTGTTATACTTGCCATTACCTAAATTCCTAAAAGTCAGATCTGACAGTCATCTAGATTATGTTAGAAATTCAAAAATAAAAAGGTTTGTGTTGTAAAGGGTTGTGCTAACATCCTCTGAGCTTATTATAACTGTAGAGTTGAGTGCTCATGCTAATGCTGTTATCATCTCCAGATATTCATTTTCAGGAAGGCTGGAATAATTTACTGTACCATGAACTAGCCCTGACTCACAAGATTTACTTCTTCTCAAGTAGGGCAAATCACATAAAAACATCATTCACATACACAATGTTTTCTGTTGCTACATATTTGAATAAGCAAAGTGTGAAGGCATATTTCTGCAGAACCATGACTATGCACTAGTAAAGTGATGAACAACCATTCCAGGCAGTTTGCCCACAAATAAGTTCCCTCTCCACTTAAATAAGAGACAGTTAGGGAGTTATTTCCAGATACAGATTATGTGTATTCATAAACAAAACCAAGTGTTACATACCTCAGAGAAAGTTACAAGTGATATTAACACTATACTTACCTCTCCTACATTACCATTTCTCTTATGTCATGACCTGAGCTGAGTGTTTTCAAAGATTTTCAATTAAATGCAGTTTGACTTCTTCAGCATCTGAGAGAACAATATCTGAACACCTTTATAACGTAGCTTACAAACATTTTATTGCTAGTGCAATAATGTGCCATGAGCTGATGGTTATAGCTCTAACCTGAGAAGGGGCATATGGCTCCTGTCAGACTATTCTGTTTATTTTATCCTTACAGCAGTTATGGAAGCAAACAGAAATTTTAGGTAGAACTCTCAAAACTTGAATTGGTTTCTGTATGGATAGCTATTTATGCTAAAAGCTTTCATTTAAACAAATACCTTAGTGCAGATGGCACAACCAAAAGCAAATAAGAGTCATTCACCATTTGTTTTCCCTTTCATGATACAACTGCTCAGTGATCCTTCACACAAATGCATCAATGCTTTGAGGCACGCTATGACAACATACAAAGTGTTAGTGCCCGATCCTCAGGACTTCCAAAAAGAAAAGATTAAAATCTTCTGTAACAGTTTCCCCGAGGGCCTGATGAAAAAGCCACATTTAATATTTTCGCCAAAGCTCACTGGGGCTCTGGCCAGTGCACACCAAAACTAGATGCTGTGCTAAGTAACAGCACTTGCCTCAACTTTCTCTGGTCTTAAGCTGGGTCCCCATTACTACCAGGAGCACAGCCCATGATCAGATGGGAAGCCTGGGGCTACTTAAAGAAAACATTCATTCTTGTCAGCTTTCTGACAGCTTTTAAACAAGCAGATTAAAACTTTTGAACATTAGAAATGGTCTCAGCAAAAACAGATCTGTAAGGCACAGAATGCTGCCAGCAGTGAGAAACAAGTTGAATCAAAGAAATTTACTGCCTCGCCATCTGATGGAAGAAAACACATCTCTTCAGACTGTAGCAAATACACGCAAATATGTTTTATTTTAGCAAAATATTTGTTTCATCACATCTGGAAAGATTGCAGCATTGTTCCTTTCCTTACTAACAAATAAAAGCAGCAGTCTGGTAGTACAAGCAGAGTAGATTCATGCCTAGAGTACCAGCTTACGGAATTCTGCAATTTTATCCAAATCTGTGTTTCCAGTTTTTGACCACTAAACACAGCAATGAATGCCCAAATGTGCAGAAAGTGTAATTCAATAGCTTTGACAAACACATATCTCTTCTTCTCTGTGCTGGGGTTGTAACCTCAGCCCACTGCTAGACTCACAGGACAGGCATGCCTCCCAAAACAGAGCTGTACACATCCCATGGGCTCAACCAACATTGTTGCTCTTTAATCCATACACTATGTTTCTCTACAGTAAAGCCTGCTAGCTATTGCTCCCAATATCCCTCTACATTTGGAAAAATGGAAGTGTTTCACAGGTTGGTGTACAACCAAGCTTTTAGGACAGAATGCTCTTATGAATTGAGTGTGCCCAGCAAAAACCTGGGTGCACTTGTCATCGGTGCATATCTAGCAAACAAACACATCCTATGAAAACATATCTGTGCCCAGAGAGAAGCATTAATAACCAGGAGGAATAAGTGTGCTTCACATTTCTATTAGCAATGTATTAACTTGCTGTAAATATTAACTTTGCTGTAGTTTAGACAGCTAAATGCAAATTAATGGAAAGCTTATGGGAACATAAAGAGACTATGCTCTTAATGATCTTCTTAATACTATCTTTCAGCATACCAATGGGAATTATGGAGACATGCATTGTGAGATTTTTCTAGTCCCATTAGAGTCTTAAGATACACAGATAAAAGTATAAGATGACATAAGTATGCATAAGGAAGATTTTAGTAACTCTTAATAACTTCTTAATCATTAAAAAAATGTTTCTAATACAATTGTTTCCAGCATGTAATTTAAATTTAATGTTTAACAGGAACAGAAGTAATGAACCAGCTTTATTAAGATTCCTTATTAGAATATGTCAGTTCTGTAAATTAGAAGAAGCTAATATTTCAGTATCATACACTTACATGGTAGAAGACAAGTGGTTAAACAGCAATGATTCTTTGTACAGTTACGGTCTGTGAAAGAAATCAAGCAGCTTTTCTAATATATTCCACTTAAAAGCACTGACAGTGAACAAAGAAGAAAATTCCCACTTATAAATTAGTAGGGAAAAAGCAGCTGAGTAGCTTTATATGGTAAGACAAAAAATGTATCCTAGCTATAAGGGAGATCATTTTGTTTTTGCAAAAGAGACAACTATTCTAGAAAGTAGGATAGATCTTCTCTAAGTAAATTAAATGCTTCCTTTTTAAGTTACTTCTAAACTGAACCAGAACAATCTGGCAAAGTTCCACCTGATAACGTGCAAGCTCAAAACAGTACCCACTGCAATTTCCTAAATTTAGACCTGTCCCATTTTTTTTGCAAGAGTTTTGTGACAAAGTTTAGCCATTACACCACAAAAGTATGATGAAAGACATGCTCTGTGTCATCGGCAATAAACTCTATAGCTACAAAAAGGCCTCAGGTAACCAACAGACTTCCTCACAATGCCATTATAGATATAATTCATTAGCTTAGAAGAGAAAACCTTACATCATTTTTGTCTCTTTTTGAGAGCTGAAGCTAGTTAGAAGTATGTGAACAAAAAACCCCCAGCTCCCTTGTTTGCACTGACTGGTGGGGTATATGGGGGATATACCAACAGACCTTTTAAGTCACAAATTCCATGTTCAGTTAGGCCTATAAGCAAACAAGTCAAAAGTTCCCAGTGGTAACGACCAGTCTGTCAGCTATGCTTCTGTAGCTCTTTCGGAAAGCAGAGTTTCAAAAGCCTCCATCTCAGACATCAGAAAGAAATCCATAAGCACTCATTCCACATACCTGGGTGGGGACAGAGAGGACACTGTTTATGAATGCCAAGAAACAACCAAAAAAGAACTGTCTCAGAAACATGAATACCAAAGCTATGTAGTATGCACTGCCCTGCCACAGGCATGCATGGACCTTGCTACATCTTTTTTTTTTTCCAAGGAAGCGAAAAAAGCCTAATGCTATTTGTGGGGCAAGTGATCAAAAGTATCAACTTCTTTCCAAGAAACCACTCAACTTTTCCCTTTGATCAAGCTAATCTCTATGTGCGAACAACAACTTTTCACACGAGTACTGCCATACAAATCCTGCTGGACTGTGCAAACTGGAGCCTCAGTCAGGATTTAAGTGCAAGCATCACAAAAAAAAAAAAAAGTGAGCCTTCTTCTTCAAGGCCCACTAAGGCCTTGCTGCAACACTTCTCTAACAGGGGAGCACAGACTTCTCAACTGTCACAACCCTTGGCAAACTCCATTGCAGATCAAGTAGTCCTACCCCTCTCATAGCACAATTCTCTGCAGACCTTCCATTTGAGCCAGCCTTTCTTTACTCAAAGCACAAAGTGTAAATTCCTGCTCTCAGTTTGGTTCCTCCAGCTCCCTGCTTCCTCTTAGCTCACGTGGACTGTGATTTTCTTGCAGCCCACCACTAACTCCACTACATGAATTTTCTTCTATCCTGTCTTGCCACTTCCTCAGCTGCCTCCACAGGCTCCTCACACCCTCAGGCACAGCTGAGAGCTAACTAGGTCCTCAGGCTCCATTAAGCTTCCTTCCTGCAAATTGAGGGTTATAACTCTGCAATGAGCCAATCCCATAACAACTTCCCATCCCTATCATGAAAAGAGGGAAGACTTCAACCCTTTATGTGTACACAAGACATTAAGGAATTTTTAGGTTGCATTTTACGTGGAAGAAGGCAGGAAATAGACTACTTTCTGCCATTGCAAAGGTTTGCAGTGGTTTCAGAAAAACAGGGTTTTTTTGCTTTGAGATAGACTCTTATGCTTTAAAAACCTACAGGAATAAAATCAGATAGACCTGTTCATTCCAGGAGAACAAATAGTTTTGGTTGTTCAGCTGAGATCAAAGAGACTCTATTCAAGCTGATTTTGACCTCTGTCCCTTTGATTTCAAATGAGTGTCCCTGCTGTTTGTGTATGCTTACACACATGGTATGTACTCACTTTTGCCTAGGAATGCCATTTACACTGGAGATGTTTCCAGTGAACAGGCATGTTCTTGTGGAAACTGCTGAGTTACCATCGTAGCCCTCCCAATAACAAACAAAACCACTTCCCTCCCATACAAAATGTAAGATTTTAGTCTCAAATGCTGCAAAACTGAATGCAAAGTACTCTTGCCACCAGATCTCACCAAACTCAGGAACAGCAGTGAGGAGCTGGTCCTCAGCCCAATATGGAATGGCCCAGTCCTTATTTTTTGCATGTAAAGAGAGTAACCTCTACAGTCTGGTGGTTAGATCTGCTCAAGAGGGGGCACATGGATTTCAGTCCTTCTTTTGGAAACTATCCTATGCCAACTGTTTGTAGGAACCAAGCTCCCCCGCCTTCTCTTTTCTTTGGGAGTCCTCTCACCAGCTAGTGACACACTCACTCCTCCTGATCCAAAGCATACTTAATCATTTCACGCAAAACATTAGTAAAGGGAATTCAGTAAGAAGAATACTTGAACATTTTATAGCCTCTCAATTAAGGCATTGCATTTGGAACTCCTGCAGGCAGTAAACTAAATGGACTTTGTGCACCTACTGCCTGCATTAATGCTCTAATCATTAAGCCCTTGGATAAACAAGGAGAGCGTACAGGCCACTCTTTCCTTTTTACTGGTCTAATAAATAAAACTTTTCTATGTCAACTTCATTTTAAACACAAACAAAAAACGTGAAGCAAGCCAACCCAGCAAGCAGCAAAACATTTTTTCTACCCTTTCTCTACCTGACCCTTCAGACCACTGTGTAGGAATGCACTTGTGTCACATAGGGTCACCTGGATACCCACACCCTCTGAACATCCATCCCTTCCAGAGACACTTGTCTTTAGACCACCCACTTCTCCTTCTAGACTGGTATCAAAATTACACAGTTAAGTATGAATCAGACACCCACAGATTGTTTTTTTAAGTATTATGGCTGTTCTCCCAGGCCTGTAGAATACCCCTTGCTCCATATTTCCTCTCCTAAAAAGTACCACTGTTCCTGAGCTACTGTGTTTTACATGGACCCTGAGCTCATTAAGTCCAGAATGGTGACAAGATCAATTTCCAGTTAGGAAGGAGTTACCTCATCATTGAACATCACTGGGACCTATATAGACGAGAGAGCTCTCCAGCACCACCAAGTCTGAGACATCCTTGGGCATGGCACATGGTCTGTGGGAACTTTATTATCAGAGAAGCAGCACCTGTGAGATCTTCAGTGCAAAATTTCAGTCGAGTGCAAATTTTAACATCACATACATAAATATCACCTAAATCCATTGGTAGATCTAACCTTTGGGCCTTTAACAAAAAACCCAAAACTTAACCTCAGCATGTATATTTCTCTTTCTGCTATGTTTTTCTTTCCCATCTCACCTGGGAATTAAAAGAGCCAACCAATTTACAACAGGGCTGTAAACCACAGCTTGGAAATTAAAAAGGCAGAAGACTAATTTGCTTAATATCCACCCCACTGGAATGGACCCCAAATTTGTTCAGCATTTATCCTCAAAGCAAGCTTGACAATGGGGCAACACGAGTCTGAAATGCTCAAAGGCAAAATTGTTCTGAGATAATCGGCTTATGCTCATTCACAGAGTGTGCCAACCATTGTGTGCCTGGTACAAACTCCCTTCCCGTGCTAAAGGACAGGACTCTGGAGGTTTACTGGTCATGACTGGAAGTCTCACTCTATATCATGATACAAGCTGTGATAAATGTGATTCGTGCTAATTAAGTTGTAACTATATTAGCAAAATTATATTTAGATCAATAGAAGACAATTGTTACAGAGTGAGGGGGGAGATGGGTGAGACAGGGCAAAGGACATCTTCCAGATGTTGGGAGTCGAAGAAAGATGTTGGAAGGGAATAGTAGAAGGATGTAGGTCTGACAAGCAGCATCTAGAAATAGAAAGTTTCGATCCTGAAATGGGCCAAAATGGGATGATTCCAGGCATGGGACCCAATTAAAATCTTGTTATGGAAAACATCTGCTCAGTCACTTAGTGCGCCTGCGCTACCTGCAGGTCACACCTTGGTCATTGAGGAAGATGACGAGCCTTCATCGGAAATAAGACCCTCAAAAGGATACGAGACCCCTAACCATTAGTAGAGCATGCGCCATACAACATAGTGACGTAGATTTTAGCAATAGAAACTAGGAGGAGTTTTCTAGAAACTTCTGTAGCATAGAGTATATAAGTGGGATTGTGAGCCTTCATGCTTTGGTATGTGAGGAATGGCGAGCTACTCCCCGCATCCCCGGTCGGAGGGGGGGCCCCTCCCTGGTCGGTTTTGCTTATGCTTTACACGAACCTCAATTACACTAAATTGCTTACTGCCAAATTTTGTATATTTTCAAATATATGTACTTTGATTGTATCCATCTCCAATGCTTTAATTGTATTTATTTATAATTGTTACTATTAAAAATTTGCTGCTACATTTAATCTCGTTGTTTGATAAACTGGAAAAATAGAACATCGTTTATAACAAAGCTAACAAATCTATAATGAATCCATGTCGGTGCATTGCAGTGCAGGACAAAACAAAAACAATCCAGACTATAAATTCATAGGATAGCTGCTTCCCAGATACTGAAAATATCTAACTAAATGCTAGTTTCAAATCTGTGCAGCAGGCTCCTTGACTAACACTTGGCTCTCAGAAAGAGATTATTGTAGGATTAAGCCTTACCTTGGGAGGTAGAAAAGAAACAAGTCTCTAATTATCTCTACTCTTGTACTCTGGCCATGATTTCTCTTTCTCTGGGGAAAAATAAGCTTTGTACTGTCTAAAGTTTAATGTTTGTATTCTATCAGTTTATTGTAATGTATTTTAAAGTATTAATAAGATAACTTTTTAACTTTTATCTTATAGTTTTTACATGTACTTTATAATAGGAATATTTTTTGTGATTGTTCTTGCAGCATATAGACATGTTCATGCTAAAAAGTCCTTTTATAAATATTTCACTCCGTAACCTGAAATTCCCTTTTATGTACAGCCTAAACCACTTGAACCACTGCAGGAGAAGGAATTTTCAATTTGCAATCACACAGTTTACTTTTTGTTACTATTTAATTAAATTATTGACAAATATTTGCAAGGCAAACTGTCTGTTAATGACTAAACACCATCAAGAACAGAATTTAGAGAGGAATGCCACTCAAGAGGCAAAACTACTACCTTGTTCTTCCTCCTAGGGGCAAAGTTGAAGCTGGAAGAAAAATAACTGAGGAAAAAACCCACAGAAGTCTTGATCTGGAAAAATAAAATCATGGCTATGCTGAGTGAAGAGGGAAGGAAACTTAAAGACCTGCTTTCTAATAATGTGTGAGAAAACTCAGTATGTGATTCTGAGAGAGAAAATGAGAAGCTGCAGTTTAAAATAACATTAGAAAAACATGAGAGTGTGCTTTTGGTTGATTTGATGAAGAGGAAAGAGAAATGCAGAGAAATTAAGAGCAAAAAATAGAGAAATGAGGAAAACTAATAAGGCATCACAGGGAAGTATAGGAAGATAGTAAATAAAAAGCATCAAGAAGATGTGAGAGAGAAACATGGATTGTTGCATGAGACAGATAACCAGATGCTGCATATGCAGAAGAAATTAGAATCACCAGGAAAATTCACTAAGCTACACTAAAAAAAAAGAAGCCTACAAAAGGAAAAAACAACGTGAAAAATAAAGAAAACTCTAAGTTATCTGTCATTTTCTCATTTGTACGAAACCTAATCTAAATTACATGGAATATTGTTTGATTTAGAGGAAATTGGGAAGGTTCTACAAAATGTTTTGCGTTTTTTCCCCTGGAAAACTAGGTGTCCAAATCACAATTTTCCTGAACTATTTCTATTCTGTTAGGAAAAGTACAACAAAATCTATTATGCTGAGTTAAACTGAATTGATGTTTAGTTTGCCTAACCAATCAATCCCCTTATCTGGGGTTAATCTATAACTAACCTTCTCCTGGGTGAATTGATGTAGAATTTATGGGGAGCTATTGTTCAGCTACCATGTTCTATTCAATGGATTAGCTTTCCCAAGGAGAATTTCAGCCTTCCATCTGTCCAAACTGTTACAATATACAGTACTTGCAGGAAAATCCATATTACATGGGAGACATCACTTCAACAGACACCTAGTCTAGAGATGAAAATGGGAATAGGCCACAGAACAGTTTCTTTCATAGATGTCCCCATTCCCACTTGTAGTCATTATTTGCTTCCAGTCCACAGCCTTATTATGGTTTTCTATTTCCTACTCTCACCTCCTTTCACACCTAAAGATATTTTTCTAGGCTCTTACCTCTACTACACCTCTTTCCACATTTCTGCCACCTTCTCTCTGTTCCTTCCTGTATTTACTAGGCAGTATGTCTGCAGTGAAAAGTAATATGCTCTCCTTGGCATTTTGGGCACATATGCCTGTCCAGGAATCTTCTTTCTCAAATGGCTGTCACTCTGACCTTTTTCATGAGCCCACAGAAAAGGCCTCCTGACTGATGCTAGTTAAAGGGTCAATAGAATATGTGAGTAAAACATTAAGTTCTTGGTGTATGCTGGGTCAGAGCACACATTTTCATAGGGTTAAAAAAAAAAAATTTTTCAATGATGTGTTGTGATGTATATGCCCAGGAGTGTAACATGTATGTATATCTCATAGGTATGTTGATGATAATAAATGCTTTCAGTTTCCACTGATTTTTTTTCCTTGTCCCTAGAACTTGCTACAGAAGTAAACAAGTTTCCAAAAATCTATTACAAAAAATATAGCTAAAGAAATTAAGTATTGGATCACAGATCAATTGTAACTAGATTTCTTCTGTTTTGTTTTGTTTTCTCTAAGACAGCAACTTCATGTATTTTACAAACTAAAGAAGTTACATCTAAAATTAACTTCTATGTATTGCAAATGTACAAGTCATTTCAGCCCTTCCGTCTGGACTCAACTAACCTCACAGGAAAAACCTTTTCAAAGCTTCCCTCCGAAGAACATTTGTGTCTGAATTATGAGAGACCTAAAGGATGAACTAGTCAAATGTTCTCCAAATCCTGAGCAAATCAGCTTTGTGTCAGGAGTTGTCTTCCACCCCCACAAAGGAATTTCAAAGGTGTGAGTAACTCAGTGTACTTGTATTTTTCAACAGAAATAACAGATGTTCTCAAGTTTCTCCAAGCTGTGACTCCAACTGTTGTGCTGAAAAAAGTCGTGACCTAGCTCTTACAAATGTATTAAAACTGATTTTTTTCACTTCAAATTTTATTAGCCAGTTGCTTTGCCTATTTATACCTTTAAACATGATGATTTCAACGACAAAGGGATTCATCACACACTAATTGAAACCAATGTCAGCACTCCAACTGAGTGCCAGAGTCCTTTACAAATACTTGCAAGCATACTCAATGAACTCATGTTTTTAAAAAGTCCAATATTTGCATCAATTCTAGGGTCTCATGGTATTCAGAATACCAAAACAACAGGTATAGGAACCACAGAATTTAATCAAGGATCTGTCCCTTTCTAATTATACCTCAAAACTGCAAGATTAGACCTGCCTTCTCCTTGTTTTATAAAAGAGTAATTATTAGATGGCATTGTTTGAATAAAGCACATATGAACCAGTGATACAACCATGGTATAAATCTCATGAACTGCTAATTTAGGACTGGACTAAATCAAGTTCACAGTGGATAAAAGCAGTTTTAAAAATACACAGCTATCATTTCATGTACATTTTAGTTCATCATGTCACCTACCTGTGAGCATGGCTAGACACAGCACATGATGTGCAATTTCTGAATTAGGCCTATACCAACTGGTCACCTAGTGTATCTAAGGAAAATGGCAATAGCTGAGCCCTTTCCAAAACCTTTGCACCATGGGAGCCCTCATGTGAGCTTCTCTCTACCCACCTCTCCATATTCACAAAACGTGCAGGATTCTAACTGGTTTTGATATTTAAAAACAATTTTCTTCTCAAATTTTACATATAAAACTGGTAACAAGAGATGAGAAAAGGACTGTTACTCAACAACTTTTTTTTGCCTCAGTCTTTAATGGAAACTTCTTTTCCTACACCTCCTGAGTAGACAGACATCCAGATGAGGACTGGGGGAGCAAAGTCCTTCTGATTGTAAAGATCAAGTTCCTTCCAAGGAACCTGAATGTACATAAGCCTGTGGGACTCAATGAGGAACATCCCAGAGTCCTGAGGGAATTGGCTGATGTAGTTGCCAAGGCACACACTCCATGATACTTTAAAAATCATGGCAGTCAGGTGAAGTCCCAGGTGACTGGAAAAAGGGAAACAACGGTGCCCATCTTTAGAAAGGGTAGAAAGAAGGACCCTGGGAAGTACCAACCTGTCAGCCTCACCTCTGTGTCTGGGAAGGTCATGGAAGAGATCATCCTAGAAGCTGTGCTAAAGGCACATGGAAGACAGGAAGGTGATTTGAGACACCTAGCATGGACTGACCAAAGGGAAAGTCTTGCCTGACCAGCCTAGTGGCCTTGTTTGATGGGGTGACTACACCAGCGGACAAGGGACGCTCTACAAATGTAGTTTATCTGGAGTTCTGTAAAGCCTTTTACAGGGTCCCAAACAACATCATTCCCTCTAAATTGGAGAGAGAGGGATTTGATGGGTGGATCAGGAATTAGTTGGATGGCTGCAGGAGTCCCTCAGGAGTCCATACTGGGACCAGTGCTACTTAATATCTTCATTAATGACATAAGTGAAGGGATCAAGTGCACCCTCAGCAAATCTGCACATGACACCAAGCTGAGAGGTGCTGTTGACACACCTGAAGGATGGGACACCATCCAGAGGGGCCTGGGCAAGCTCCAGAAGCTGGGCCATGGGAATCTCCTAAGGTTTACAAAACCAAGGTGCTATGCCTGGATTGGGGTAATCTCTGATATCAAAACAGGCTGGGGGATGAAGGGATCAAGAGAAGCCCTGCCAAGAAGAACTTGGGGATGCTGGTGAATGAGAGGCTGGATATGAACTGGCACTGTGCACTCATAGCCCAGAAAGCCAAACATGTCCTGGGCTGCATCAAAAGCAGCATGGCAAGCAGAGCAAGGGAGGTGATTCTGCCCCTTTCCTCTGCTCTGGTGAGACGTCAAGACCCCACCTGGAATGCTGCATCCAACTCTGGGGTCCCCAGCATAGGAAGGACATAAACCTGTTGGAGTGAGTCCAGAAGAGAGACACCAAGATGATCAGAGGAATAGAGAACATCTCCTACAAGGAAAGACTGAGAGAACTCAGATTGTTCAGCCTGGAGAAAAGAAGGCTCTGGGGACACCTACTTGCTGCTTTCCAATACCTGAAGGGGGCCTACAAGAAAGCCAGAGATCTTTTATATAAGCAGGTAGTGATAGGACAAGGGGGAATGGCTTTAAACTGAGAGTACTTTTTGATTAGATATTAGGAAAAAAATCTTTACTGTGAGGGTGGTGAGACACTGGAACAGGTTGCCCTGAGCAATTGCAGATGTCCCATTCCTGGAAGCGTTCAAGGTCAGGTTGGATGAGGTTCAGAGCAACCTGGTCTAGTGGAAGATGCCCCTGTGCATGGCACGGGGGTTGGAGCTAAATGATCTTTAAGGTCCCTTGCAACTCAAACCATTCTGGGATTCTATGATTCTATGATAAATTGGTCCATATATTCAGAACTGGTTATGGGCAGGTTGATAGACAAGGAGCATGAAACCAGGTAAAATAGTAACGTTGCACAAAATTGATGCAGCCCATTCTGCATACATTAAAACTGCCTGACTGATGGACCCTAGAAAGTAATTACCATGGTGAAATCATTAACTAGTACTGTGTTAACTCTGGGGAGCTCTGCAAACAAAGATTCTCTTTTAGTTTGTCAGAGACACAAGAGAATAGTATCTTTCTGTTCAGGATTTATGGGCTGAAATACTAAAAGAGTTTGTAATCCAAGTCCGACAAGCCTATAACAGTAAAGCCTTCACATAAAAGCTCTGTTGATAACACTAGTCACTTGTTACAGACATATTCATAATCCCAAGAAACCTTCTTAAACAAAATTCAGGTTGCACTTTGTTACTTTAGAGATACCAGATGATTACAAGCCACTAAAAAGTGTATTTAATTTTGTCTCTCTCATAGCAAATTGCACCATTTTTGCTTTATTAAAGTTAAATACATAATGCCTGTCTTCTTACAGTATTGTCTCAATCAAAATATACTTTTGAAGAAAACGAAAGGTTTTGACTACTGTCAGTTGAACAGATCTTATAAAAAGTAATTTCTCTACTGCCTTGTTTCCTACAACCAAATATTCAGAGCCCCAGCTCTCTACACATTCATGATTAAAAAGACAATAATGTGTAGCCTTCGAGACTTTTTAAGATAAAGGAGAGAGCCTTCCTCACCTGTAGTCAGAGATTTTGTCTATGTGATTTACTCATAGAGTGTGTATGTTATTTGAATTACTTAACTCAAAGGGTTTTTCACCACGTACCTGGAAAAATCAACACTTAATACCCAGACGAATAATAGGGTTTGCAGCTTGGGAATCAAGTTTTCCTGAACACTAGAGTCAGCTATCTATAGGTGATTACTGGGTGTATACTCCACCTTTTAAAAGCATAAATACTCTGAAACTTCACAGCCCATCACCTTAACTAGCCAAACTACTAGACAAGTAAAGAGACATTTTATTATCAATGCTGTTTGCTCCTGAGTGCTAGGGAAAAAATGGTTTTGCCTTTCATTGCCTGCATAGAGAAATTACTAAAACATATGCTGAGAATTGTGCTGAGAATTGTACTGACATCACTGAGATTAAACACTGTATAACCTAGTATCAGCGAATGCCATCAGGGACTCATCAAGACCACAGAGGAATTGAGGCTCTCTCTTCTCATCTAGCATATGTGTTCACACTACTGAGGACTCACTGGGGGCTTTGAGAGTAGTTTTCACCCTTTCACTATTCAGTCCACAGATTCTTTTGTGATTAGTCCAACAGCATGAAAATGATAGCTGGATATTTTTAAAGGTATATTTATTCACTGTGCACTGGATGGAGTCATGCCCTGCACTGGGCTCAGCAGATCATGAACTTTATTGCATGGTTGCATCACTGATTCATTCAATTAGGAACCTGATAATTCTTATTTTATAAAACAGAGGAGATGTGACTTAGAGTTTTGAGGTGTAACTAGAAAAGGACAGACCCTGGACAAACTGCTTTGGCTCCTGTGCCCATTATTTGGTATTCTGAATACTTCAAGATGTTAGATGTTATGCAAAGACTGGACATTTTTAAACTAGAGGCATTATAAGGCAATAAAGTAAAAACACAGAAAGAAGGCAGGAATATTGCAGGGAGCTGTGACATGGCAAACAACCGTACAGAAAAACAGTTTTTAATTTTTTTGCTTCCCATATATCTCTTTTAGGTAGGCTGCCACACAGAATAAAACAAACGCCCTATACAAACTAGTGTATTATGTCAATAGAGTCATCTTTATCAAACGTATTTGAAATCTTGCCAGAGAACGATATCAAAGCTATTTGACAAGACTAATTTTTTCTGAATAAAACAGACACTTTGTGGTCATGAATAAAAATGTGATCTTCCAGCTGCTAAATATTGAAAGCATATAGATCTCATTTCTCTAGCTTTTTGCCCACCTCTCAGTGATATCTTAAGTCTCTAAGAATCTTAAATTGCATACTGTGACTATTATTCTAAATTCTGCTCCAGTCTTAACCCTTTTAATTGGTTTTTGAAACATGTAACTTACAACAGAATATTCCCTTCACCTACACATGAGATGATAAAATAACAGAATTTCCAAAAGGGACAGAAACAGGGGGAAAACAGCATTTTACATTAGCTCTCCATAAAGCAGAATTTTGCAGAACCACTCATAGCTTCACGCTAAAAGAAATGTGGCTAGATGTTTGTCCAGTCAACACTGTGAGTGAATTTGACTATGATCCTGGAAAGGGACCTGTAAAACACATCACCATGCCCCCATCGCACTGTGCTGAGCGTGGCTCTCACTGAGTGAATCAGAGTGACTACAGCCCCTCAGGGTGCATTCTGGTAATTCTACTAAGCCAGTAACAGTCATCTGTCAGAAAAGGCACAGTTCCAGTACCCCTCTTTCTCTCTTAGTCCCTGAGGCAAATTTATTCCTGGAATCCACAGACTTAAGCAACTTTGATATGGCAAATTAAACAGCCTATGTTGGAACTACTTCCTGGAAGTATCTTACAGACTCAGAAACAAGACAAATTATTAGCTTTACTGCATTTTTATTGTTAATACTACTCTTAAAATTACACCTAAACCCACCCTCACTGTAGCTTGCACTGTACAGACATAAAAACAACGAACTGCTTTGCCTCTGAAGTACCTTATCAAGAGATGAGCAGGAAGAGGTTATATCGGTTGATATGAAAAAGCATCTCTAGCAAAAGAGTTCTGTAGCTATGCTTGGACTCTGACAAAGCTCAAAGCAGAGACCTGATGCTTAAAAAAGCAGAGAAAGAAGGGTTTAGGGGTATTACGCAGATTTTGTGCTATGCATAACCAGCAGAATGAAAGTGAATGTACAAGACTGGTATCATTTGTATAATGGCAGTGAGGGATATTTCTTGGTGATGTAGATTAGACATGGCTTGAAAAGTAGAGAAGTCATTTGTATTTCACGCAGTGAAGAAAATGAGCCAATGGCATTGTGCAAAAAAAGAGGAGTGACAGGACTGGGACAATGAGCCTAGAAAACGACCTTTGCGTTTGGATTGAAGGACAATGAAAGGGTTGTTGAAGTGAATATATGTTATTCATACAGCTCCCAGCAGCTGGTTTTCTGGGGGGGTAGAGAGACCATGGGAGCCGAGAAGGTAAGCCAAGTATGCCTGAAAAAAATAAAATACAGTAACAGGACATATATCAACTGTTGAAAACAATGCACAGCCCACAGATTAAAACCTTCAACAGCTGTTTTGGATGAGAAAAGAGACAGTATAAGCATATCTACCATTAAGTGAACTGTAATTAAAGGTTAGAAATACTTGTAAGAAATTTATACAAATCTGAGACTGCAGTCTGGAAAGCAGCAGTAATGAAGACTATCTGAAAAACAGTATCAGTCCTGAAACACTTAAGCACATACTGAATTTAAGGTAACTCAGCCAGTTCTTGGTGTTTGCTTTCTTAAAACAGAGGTGAATCTCAATTAAGTTTAAAGGAATTACAGTATATTTACTGTCTTTCTCCCAGTGTCTCTACAGTTTTCCCACTGGGACTTAAAAACTGTGAGCAAGCAGAGATGAAGGGCAAGTCTTAAGAAAAGGCCTGTCTTCCGCCAGAATTCTTGAGCACTGATTTGGGGATGCAAAGATGTGGATTTGGATTAGCAGGCTACCCATTGATTCTCACAGCATACTGAATCCCCCTGGATTGTAAGGGCCTGGATACAGTATAAAGAGTAAAAGAGTTCCTGCTTTGTCCAAGAAAAGAACTTTTATTTTCTCATTCTGTCCAGGTGGTGTTCTGCCATGGAAAAGGGATTTGCTGTAAGCCTTTAAGTGTTGTACACTGACCAAATTTTCTATTAAAATGTTCCGTGTGGACAAATCAGACTACAGCACACATTTAGGAAGACTCAGGAGACCCACAGGAGTACTTTCATGCAGTGATAGCAACAAATACTATGACAGCTAGCAAAATTCAGCAGTGAGCTGCTAATTATTGTATGCTCCAAACATCTTTCACAGACCAAAACCCTCTGCCAGTTGGAGCTCTGCAGTCTCTGAAAGGCTTATCTGGAATTTATCCTCTGGAGGCTGTGGGGAGAAAAGGAGTGATCCTTCCCTGACTAATTATGTAGCTTTATCAGCCTTCTCAGATAGAAGATGAAATGCCAGTTTTGAGAGCTTTTATATTTTTGGGGTTTTTTTTTCTTTTTCATATTTAAAAAAATAGTTTGCTGGTTTTGCACTTATTTAAAAAAAAAAAAAAGCTTTTTGACATATAGGGCTCTAAGAAATGATCCACCATTATTTTCCCAGGAGGAGGAAAAGTTGCCTGTGGGATAATGAATGCCTCTTTCTGTGCTTGAATACAGCCTGGTGGTGTGAGCCCAAGCTGTATCCAACCTGGGAAGAAATGATACCACCCCAAGGCTACCTCATAGTGGGGAGAAGTGGCATCTTTCTAGCATGGTCTGTAAGGAATCAAAGACAGGATTACCCTGTGATGCTAGGTCACAGCACTAGTAAGGTGAAGTAGTCCTGTAAATCTTTAATATTCTACATACTACACCTTGTTAGGGTTTTCCTCCTTTCCTTTTCTAGGACTAGAATCAATTTCTGTTTCAATCGGATCTGCAAGTCTGTGAACTTCTAAATACACAACCAACAGGTCTTGAAATCAAACAGCTCTTTATGGTACTCTGCCTGGGTTGTCTGGCAGGCTTTCACATGACATTGTCTTCTCAGCACAGTAATGTTTCATCTGGTCTTTGGTGGAACACAGTTACTTGTAATATCTTCATTTTCTACCTGCTAAATGCGCTTACTGACCAACATTTCTTACCTAAATAATAGCATAGCTCTCCATTTGGCCTTCATTTCCTGCCAACAGATTCCCTTTCACTGAGTATGGAATTGTAACATTGTTTTAATTCTCTCTATACTGTTTTCAAATGTAATATTTTTCTTTAGGAAAGGGGGTTTGCTTCCACAATCTTGTCTAGGTTAAATCTCATAATTTTTAAGCCACAGTTCTGAATTTAAACATAAGGACAAGAAAAAAAAGGATCCTTCTACAAACTCACCAGGAATTTTTATCTTGGACATGTTTTATTGTTTTTCTGTATTCCGAAAATAGAAAACCACAAGCTTGGGTAACAGCAGTCAAGTCTCTAGCTTATAAATGGAATTAATAACATCATAGCTGTAAGTTTAATATTTTGCTTGTGTTGTTGCCAGCTCCCTGATCTCTGAGTACTCACTGTAGAAACAAACCTTTGGTGCTGGCCCAGAATAAGAATGTATTTGATTTTTGCCCCAGTGTTAGGTTTTGAGTTCCTGTCTGCAGTAATTAATTATAAACCACTGTGCCCAGGCCTTCCTCTCTATTACTGTTTTCTAAAGAGCAGCACCTGGTTTTGTATATAGGATGATTATTATTTCTTCCCAGGTGTATTACCTTACATTTATCTATATTAAATCTCATTTCTCTTTCCTCTGACCATCTCTCAAAAGTTGTCCCTAACTTTATTCTCCAGCGAGGAGAGATCTTTTCTCAGAGCTGCTTTGTTTATGCGATGCATTGCTAGAAGTGCATAATAGGCAAAATAATAATTGTGTATCTCTTCTAGACTTTTCATTTCCTCTTTTCTGCATTCCAGTTCTGCTCCTTCTGATGTAGTCATTGACTTCAACCAAGAACAAGCATTTAAAGAGCTGACCCATTGTTTCAATAATGGCAGTAGTCCAGTTATTGAAATTTCTTAATCCTTTGTTTGGATTAAATTTCTTGTTCTCTTCTGAAACAAGCATGGGGGATGAGAGAAGAGATTAAACTATATTACATTGCATCCCAAGCCTACAAAAAATATTTCATAAAAGTGATTTGTAAATAATCTCAGTGTCTGCTGTTTTCTGCACCTGAAGGAAGTTGTGTAATTTCATGCCAGCACTTTCATTTTGGAATATTTGGATTAATTTGTGTCTCTGCTGGACCCAAGTTTGACTTTTAGCTGACAGATACTTGGTTCTGGGCTAGCTTTTGGCACAGCAGCCCCATACTGTACATCACCATTGATTTGCACCCTGACACCTCTCGAGTCTTCTATAATTCTCTCTACATATCAGCAAAGTTAAGATGAATTAGCTGAGAGCTACCCTTTGGGTTTTAGATAGCCTTTGACAAAATCTTGCCCAGTAAGTAGATTTGCCTGGTCCCAGCCAGCAGTCTAACTGTATCTGAGCAAGGTCCTCATACAGATGAGAAAGTGAACCTTTTCTACCAGTGTCACTTGAAATGTTCTTGAAATGCTCTATAGATGACAGGAGTTGCTGCAGTAGTTTCTCAGGGGTTTGGGAGTTCATGCTCCCTTCCTGGCTTTGGCACTAACGATCATGCAGTCCCGCAGGGAGTCAGCTCAGCAATGAAGCTAATTAATTACTGCAGACAGGAGCTCAAAATCCAACATTGTTGAAAAATCAACTGCCTGTGCTGTTTTGTCTGCAGCTGGTCTCTAATGACTGCATTTGGGGAAAATCTTTAGCACAACTAAGAGCAAAAGTACTCTTTTTCTTTCTCTCACTCTGCCGCTAAAATAATACAGCAGTGAAGGATCGAATAGTACCAAATACAACAAATCAAAAAGTGGCTAACTAATGTCAAATTAAGAAAAATTAGTTCTCGACAGTTTTAACACTAGGGTACTCTTAGCAAGGGTACAGCTAAAAATGTAAGACTAGAAGAGACCATCTGGGTCACTGAGTCAGTCTCTGCAAACACAAGCTGTTATTCAATAATGACTGAGTCCAGAATGATCCACAGTATGTTGAACCTGCATGTTTCCATACAAGACAGGTCTCTTTCATCATCTTACAATAATTTTAAGACCTACTGTGAACACAAAAAGTCACATCAACAATATGCTTCAGGAAATGAACAAATGAAATCACGGACATTGTCCACGTCTGAGGACACAGATTCCCAATCCAGCCTTTTTCCCTTCCCCTTCTCACCACACGTACCAGCACAACAGCATCAGGTCAGGTCACAAGTCTAAAAGTCACTGTATAAAAGAGTGATTCATTTTCAGATACATCAATTCCTTGAAATCAGTGGAGAACAAGCATGATTTTCTGGCGTTTAGCTCAAGCTTAGTTCCTGGCTGCAAAGCTCACTGGACCAGCCTCCTACTCAGCTGCAAAAATACCAGGACAGACCATGATAGCTCTGACTTAGACAAGGATAAACTGCTATGGAACTATACTTCAGAGATGAAATTTCTCATTGCAGCAAAGCCAACTAAATGGCTAGCTGCCACTGAAAAGAGCAGCGCCATACAAGTCTGTCCCAACTGGCACTGCCATTCAATAAACTATTCAGTAATTACTTACTTTTTATGGTGAGGTTTGTTTTCTTCTAATTCAGCTTGCCATGGCCACCAGAAAAATGGAAATGCATGGCCAAGGAGGAGGGGGAGAAGCAGAATGATCTCACTTTTTTTTGCACTGGCAAACTGCAAGTATTGTGGTTACATTACAAAGCTGTGCTGCATAAGCAGTTCCCCTTGAATGCTCCTATCTGCTCTTGTACCATTTGTGTGCCAGCATCCACAGTCATACAGCCTACATTAGACAGGATCAATGCCCAATTAAACTCAAGAAATCTGGAGAAGTAAAAGAACAGGTTTTTTTCTTCCTGACGGCAGTGTTCCCTGATTGAGTACATGTTAGAGCTGACTAAGATTTGCCTGTCTGATAGCAGAATAAGAAAAAGGTGTGGTAGATTAGGAGTTGGAGGAGTTTGGTGGACAAAATTTTCAAATTTTCCAAGGAGGTCCATTCCTAAGTGAATGTTGGCAACAGCCTGCATCAAGCACAGAGCTGGACTAGATGATTTGCATATATCCTTCCCAAGGAACATTTCTGTGATTTTATAATTCTCTACCACAGGAATTAAAGTCATACACCTGCAGCTTTTGTACATGTCCCAAATGAGATAAACAAATAAGAGCATTTCAAACTTTCACAAGCTATTAATAACAATGTTTTTCTTACCATTTTGTATGTGTCCAGACATAAGCCAGACAGCTCTATTAATTTCAGCTTTTCTTGGATAAAACTCCTAACTGGGTGCTATCTCTACTTCCCTGCTGCCCAGAAAAACAGTCACTCAGCTTTCACAGAAGGCTGCCACTGTGTTCTCTCAGTGCTTCTTCACCCTCATTCCTTCCTTGTTTCTTCTACTCTGAGCACAGCAACAGAATAGTTCTCTTCCTAGTGTAGGACCTCTCCCACAGGAAGAACAAAATTAACTCTTCACAATGTAGCTTTTCCCTCTTTATTTATAAAAGGGGAATTACAGTTTCTCTGTATTAGTGGGATTTATGGATCATCTCAGAAGCGAAAAGGGACATTGTATGCAGAAGATCTGGCGGACATTGCTCCTTTAATTCAGAGCATGCATTAGGTAGTGTGAACACACATTGAGAATGCAAGTGTCAGACCTCCACAGTTCTAGGGACCTTATCTACCAATCTATTGACACATGCAATGTATCAGCAAATGTCAGCTGTAATACATAATAACTGATTATCCTCTGTATGAAAAAAGGGAGTAACTATTAGGATGTGACCTTGCTCTACACACAGCATCAGAAAAAGCAGTGCCCATGATTCAAGAAGGATATATAAGCACTAGGTAAAAAAAAATCAGAGGGCAGAAAAAAATGATCCAGAAGTTGAAAAATAACACCTAAGGTATCAGGTTTAAGACATCTATTAAATCTGTCAGAGAAGAGCAGTGACTGGATCACTGTACCCAGATATACATACACACATGGAAAAGGTACTTGACTGTAGGGTGAGCTTTTCAGTCTTGCAGACAGAAACATAAAAAGATATAATGAATGGAAACTGGAGTCAGACAAATTGAGGATTGAAATGATGCGATTTCTTAGCAGTGAGGGTAACTAGACATTGGAACAACTTACCTGAGGAGGTGGTAAGTCATCATTGCTTGGAGTCTTTCAGGCAAAATGAGGTATTCTCCCAGGAGCCATATTCCAGTCCAGCCTCTAGGAAACCTCCTGAAAGAGATTAGGCAAAATGATTGCTTGTTTACAGCCTACCAGACAGGAAGCTTTTTCATTCAAGTCTATAAATGTACCCCAACAAAGTGCCTGCTATGCTGCTTGAGATGGGGAACTGAGGCTGGGCCTACAGTATCAAATTTATAATGTCCCTTCGGGAAGAAACAGTGCCCTTGTATCCCAGGCACAAATTTGATTTAAATATTTATCATCTGGTAGCAGCAGATGGATTTTTAAAATAAATAAATAATTTTTAAGAGAACAGAAATCAAACATATACTGCTTATAAATATTTACATAGTTTTCATGGGTAATGTTGGCTTTTGTGTTTGTCTCTTTAAATGCATTTTGCCAAGTGCCATGACTTTAAAAGTCAGAGATATCTGTGCATGCATATATTTTTCTGGCAGGCACGGTGGAAAAAAAACTAATTGAAGATAACATCAAAAAGAATTTTTAAAAAAATTAAAATACTCAACTTTTGATTATTTACTCTGTGTGTACCTTTTTCTAAGCAATATCATTTTTTAAAATCTATGTTCCTGTTATGAAGTGGTCACTGGCACTGCCATACATTGAATAAGAAAAAATTGGTTGATGACATTATAAAGTTTACAATGATTGCTCAAATCTTCAGGGAAATGGATCCCTCTGTGACATTAAACAATTTACAAAGCATTAGGACCAACCATATCAAGATCAAAAAGCTATGAATTCTCATAATTTTCATAATTTCACAGGTGTCATATCTTAATCCATTATGTACATCATGCAGCACAGCTGCTTACTGACTTGCCACAGGTCAATTATCATAGATTATAGCACTGTTTGGTTTGGAAAGGACTTTGAAGATCAGCTGGCTCCAGCACACATGCCATGCATAGGAATATCTTTCACTAGACCAGATTTCTCAGAGCCTCGTCCAACCTGATCTTGATCACTTCCACGAACGGGGCACCCAAAACTGCTCAAAGCAACCAGAGTAGTGTGTTCCAGAGTAGAGGGGCAGAATCCCCTGCCTCCCTGCCTCGCTCTGCTGGCCATGCTGCTTTGAATGCAGCCCAGGACACATTTGGCCTTCTGGGCTGCAACTGCACATTTGTTGGCTCATGTCAATCTCCTCATCCACCCAAACCCCCAAGTCCTTCTCCCCAGGGCTGCTCTCAATCCATTCCCTGCCCAGCCTGTATTCATGCCTGGGACTGCCCACAGCCACACACACAATATTGCACTTGGCTTTGTTGAACTTCATGAGGTTTGCACAGTTCCACATCTCGAGCCTGTTCAGGTCCCCACAGCGCATCCCTTCCCTGCAGTGTGTTGACTGCACCACAAAGTTTGGTGTTGTCAGCAAACTTGCTGAGGGTGCCCTCAACATCCCTCTCTATGTCACCTTGCAAAGGTGTTAAACAGCGCCTGTCCCAATACCGGCCTCTGAGGAACACCACTTATCACTCCTCCATTTGGACACTGGACATTGACCACAACTCTTTTGAGTGTGACTCTCCAGCCATATCCTCATCTGCCAACTGGTCCATCCATCAAATCTGTATCCCTCCAGTTTACAAACAGGGCTATTGTACAGGACAGTGGCAAATGCTTTGCACAAGACCAGGCAGATGATGTCAGTTGCTCTTCCCTTATCCACCAATGCTATTACCCCAGTGTAGAAGGACAACAAATTTGTCAGGCATGATTTGCCCTTAGTGAAGTCATGCTGGCTGCCACCAATCATTTCCTTATTTTCCATGTGCCACAGAATAGTTTCCAGGTGGATCTGCTCCATGACCTCACGAGATAACTTGCAAGGTGAGACCGACTGGCCTCTAGTCCCCTGTATCTTCCTTTTCCCCATTTTTAAAACTGAGGACTAAATTTCCCCTTTTCCAGTCAGAGGGAACTTCACCAAACTGTCACAGCTTCTCAAATACAATGGATAGTGGCTTAGCCACTTCCTCTGCCATTTCTCTCAGGACCTGTGGATGTATCTTATCTGGTTCCATGAACTTGGGCACCTTCAGGTTCTCAAAACCAGATCTTCTCCTAGAGCAGAACCTGACCGTCTTCCTCCTCCCAATCCCTTCCTTTGCCTTCTGTAACTTGGGCACTGTGGCTGAAGCACCTGCCAGTGAAGACTGAGGCAAACAAAGTTGTTGGATACCTCAGCTTTCTCCATATACTGGATAACCACATGTCCCATTTCCTTACAGATAGGGCCCACATTTTCACCAGTCTTTCCTAGTTATTACTGACGGCTCACAACATTCTAATCAAACCTCTGTCTCATCTGTCTGTCAAATGGAAATTAAACAACAGAGAGAAGTTGCCAGAATGACTACATGAGATCCTTTAAAAAATACCAAAAAAAGGAGAGAGATCTTGTAATACCCTTTATCCCACAGGTCATTCTGAACACTGCCGCTCGAACAATGCTTCTTCAGCTTACCTTGTTCTTACTAATAAATACCAGCTGTCCTACAAACATCAACTTGAATGTTCAAATTTTGAAAGAATGCTATGTTTATAGATATATGAAACAGTTATTTTAAAAGACAACAATTCTGCAGTCAGTGCTTTGGGGACATATTTGCCATCCAGTTACATAGACACAGAATTTATATTGTAGTCATGATCATATCTCCAATCTGAAACATTGCTTTGTCTCACTGAAGGGGAAAGGCAGGTCTCCTGATAAATGTACTGGAGGAGAATGTGCTTTGCTCTTCGTCATACTGCTGTCTGCCTCCATGACCTTGCAGCAGATATTCACAATTTCTATAAACTTCTAGTGACTGAAAAAATTACCATCCCCTTCTTTCCTGCTCCTCTCAGTCCTTACGGCCTGAATTAAGAAGTAAAACAAAATGGTTTTAAGAAGCAGCTATGTTGGATTCCCATTATTTCATAGCAACAACTCAGAGCCTGAAAAACACACTTAAAAGCGCATCTTCTGTTTTTACCAAGAGGGAGGTAAACCCTGGAACAAAGCCATATCTGACACCTGTATATGGCAAATGCATCTGTTACTGAAGCTAAACCCTACAGGGGTAATGAACAAGAGGCCACGAGCAAACAATTTCTCTCTCTGGATATGGCACACATATGGCCTCATGCAGTTTATGCAGAATCCTCCAGCCAGGTCTGAGCTGGACTCACAGGCACTGTGTATTTCCATGACCACAGTGTTGTATCTAACCCAATTAGCACCATGTCCAACCTAATTAGCACCACCGACCACAGGGTTAAGTACTTTGGGTGCAACAGCACTCATACACAAGTCTACAGCTGCTGCCTCCTATTTTACAAGTAACTCGATGAATATATGCTGTCCTATGCTCTGTTGCATGGTGTAGAGGTGCCCCCTGTCATGTTTGCATTGCTTGTTTTTTTAGACAGCAAACACAGATCATTTGATTTTATTGCTTCCAAGGCAATATGCTGCTTTGCTCACTGCTGTTTTTCTACAGTTTCTATTTAACTGAATAGGAAAAAGAATGCTTAGCACACCAAGATACTAGGACGAAATATGTTTAGGATATGCTTCTACATGCGTCTAAAAAGAAGCCAAACAGGAAAAACAGCTAGGTGAAAAGAAATCCCTAAATCTCTATGCTCAGCTGCGCATGTAAGTGCTGACTCTCTGCTATCATGTCTCTGGGGCACTAATTTACGATTCCGTAAGATGTTACTGTAAACTGCTTAGTAGCAATGCTATGTCCATTTGCACAAGCATGAATGATGATCCAAGGTGTGAAAGCAACAGAAAAAATCCTCTGATACCTATACGTGACCTTAGGTAAGTACATCTCCTCCAGGGCATAGCTTTGGGAAATTTTGCTCTAAAAAAAGTTTTTTAAATTCTGTTTAATCCCTTTTAGCTTCTCAAATAAACTGATAGACTATGCCTGTTTCAAGTTAACACATGGACACATTAAGTGTAGTAATGACATCCAAAATTCCTACATGCAACTAAACTGGGCATTATCTGCTGGCAGTTTACAGTATGTGTCACAGTAAGAGAAAATCTTGAGAGATTTGAAAGATGCAGCAATTGCTTCAGAAAGTGCATTCCATATGTTGAGGGTGACCAAAAGGACATCATTAACACAGCTATGAGAAAAGCAGATGGAGTAGATATGGAGACTGAGAGAGAAGAGGACAAGCATTGACAGGAAAGACTATGTTGTGAAGTGCTGCAGTGCAATTGAGGCCAAAGTTGAGCTGACAGAGCACCCAGCTGGTGCTGAGTTGGTGAGCTCCATAGGCTCTTGAAACTATAGCCCAGGAAAGCCCTCAGAAGAAGTGAGTGCTTCTGTGCTGGGTTAACTCCCACAGCTGGCTCACTTGGGCGAGACAACCACCTGTATTGGCACAAGGGAACCAACAGGAACCAACCTGTGCTGGAGGGTGAGGAAGGAGGTGCAGCACTACCTTGTCAGCAGCAGGCAGCTATTAGCTTGGTTTATCATCAGAATCAGGTCACAGCCTAACAGCTGGCAACAGCTCTACGTAAACCATCACAAGCCATAGCTGCTCTGTAACCCTGCATCTCACCACTTGTCCCTGCTGCAGACCCAACTGCCTCACAGCCTTGACTGGAGAAATAAGCTGGCTGTAAAAGGCTCCTCTCCTCCCTCCCCCATGCTATTTTTCAGCCAAATCAGGTTCCTAATCTGGTTTATCACACAGCTGAACAAAACAACTGTGCCAGCAAACCAGCAGGCATATCAAAGAGACAGGCACGGATGGCTGGGAGCAAAAACTGTCTTTGGCCAGCACAGCTGCCAAAAAAATTGCCAAACTGCACTCTCAGAGGGCTACAGGGTTTGCAGAGACAGGGAAATCTATGAAGATACACTAAAGAGGTAAGTATAAAAAGGAACCACAGAAATAGGCTGGGGAGATAAGTGCAAGAATAGTGTTTCAAGGGACCTTTTTGACAGGTCAGGTCAGGCCTGGGAAAAAAAAAAAGCTGTCATAAGCAGGATAAGAGATAACAAAAGCCTAAAAAGCATATCTGTGATGTGAACAAGGAAAAGAAGATACTTCAGAGAAGAAAAGGAAATAAAATTCATTTACATCAAGATAAACAGGTCAAAAAAAGAGTGAAGTCAAAGATGACTCCCATGACTCCTACAGGTCTGATTGACAGACTCTAATTGTGTGCCTTCCAGACAGGATTGCAAACTCCTTATCCAGGAAAAAACAGGGGTCCTTGTGTAGGGACTGCAGATGGAGTTTCAACTTAGGAGATTCTCTGAAACAGTATACTACATTTCCTCAACAGGTGAAAGCTTTTAATCCTGAATGCCTTCCTATGCAGTATTTTCAAATTAGTTTGAAAACTAAAATACTTGTACTTGCTCATAAGGATAGAAGTGGACAGTATCAACAGCATTGTCATGGAGGACAGAGGTCAAATTTTTTCAGATGCTTTGTGAACCTTTACATAGGAATCCAGAATGGGCCAAAGCTGCTTCTCTCAGACTTTACCTTTGTTGAGGAAGAAAATGTATTCAGATTCAGAAGCCTTGACTCTGCCTCCACTGTAATTTTGCTACTCCCAAAACATAGAACTGCAGCTAGGAGTGTTTAAGAGTTGATTTTGATGACAAATTATTACATCAGGATGGAAAATGAGTCCACATTCATCTACTTCAGTAATGGAATGAAAAAGTAAACCACACTCAATTTTTGCAATTATACCCAACTTCTAGAGGTATTTCCATGCAATCTTGTCTCCTTCAGTGCCATCCAGTGGAATTAATGTGAAATATCATTCTTATGCACATGGAGGATATATAAAAATACAATAGCACACAGCACATAAAACAGCCCTACATTTTCAGGAGGTGCTGTTCATACCAGGTAAATTGCAGGTTGTCAGGGATATTGGTATAACAGTAATGAAAAACAGAACCATGATTTCCAATAGCTGTAATTCAAATTAGATCTGACATTGTCGCCTGTATTCTCAGGAAAGCTCCTTATATAATTTCTAAAATAGTTATTTGTGTCTGCAAAATATGTAGGACATACAAAATTCATACTGATACAGCATGGTATAATGATTTAACAGCATCCATTTGTGTAATGCACCTATCCACAACTCAAAGCCAGCAAAATATTATTTGTAATTTTGCTTCTCCTCTGAGGTATGAATAACTTGACTGAAGGAGCAGGGATATCTGGATCTGTGCTCACATTATCAGTAATACAGTATTTTTAACACACATTCACACACATCTATATTGTATTACATATGTGACTGTATGTAGACATGCACACATGCTGCATACATATATACACACACACAAAATGTAGGTATGTTGTAGCATCACAATAGATTCTCTTTTATATAAAACCTCCTTGCCCTTTTAGTACACTCCTGAATCCTCTTGAATTACAATGAACTCATGCCAATATTTGCATTAACATTCTTAAGGCCATTTTCTTGCTTTTTCCAACTCCAGGTTACAGCTGTCTGCCAAAGGCCTAAGGTTTCCTACCTAAAAACTCTTTAAAGGTAGCTTTCAAGGTGGTTTCTGCAACCAAATTGAGTTCTACCTCTTTTGTTCCTTGACAGGACACAGAAAAGACAAGAAAATCTCTTTTACTAAATTAAAAAGTCAGAATATTTTCTTGGTTTTACTTACTCTAGCATGTAAATATTGGAAATGGAAAAAAAAAAAAGACACTGAAATGCTAATGTCTCTGTACTTGTGAGTTCTAACTTTCTCTAAGTCTCTGTTCAAATCCCAGTGGTTCCTCTGCCAGTGCTCCCCTTCCCATCATAGCTTGTCCCTTTCCACAGAATCAGGATTTGGTTCTGTTTAATTTTGTCTGCTCTACCAATAGCTCTCATTCTTCTGGTTTCCTCACTGGCCTCCGCATCTATTCTCTCATATAGGTTCCTTGTCTATATGTACTTGTTCCATTGCCTTGAACTCATTCTCCTTCATTTCTCTTTGAGAATTTAATTTCCTTCCTCACCTAATTCCAGTGTCCTATCCCGATTGCTCTCATGTTAAGGTTTTCCAACATTTTCAGTCTTGCCTCCATACTTACAGTTTCCTTCCCTTCACTCAGGTCCTTGTTCCCTCACCACTACAATAAGACACACTCAAACACTCGTGAAAAAGAGAAAACAGCAGCTTTTGGAGAGCACAGGAAATTACTTCCATAATCTCACTCAGTCAACAGACCCACCCCAGCCCATAGTGGCAAACAGAAGTCTCTTCTGAGCTCACAACAGGGGACCATTTGACTGCAATAGTAGTAAGGATGGTAGGGACACATGCTAATTCAGGAATGTGTAAAATTAATTTCTTGAAGGCTTATAGATTATGCTCCACCTAGTCACAAGACCAGACACTCCCATTCAGTTTTTTCTGAAAAATTCTAAGTTTTCTCTGGAGTATAAAGGCATTTAAGAACCTCAAATATAAGATCTCAACAATAATTTACCCTAGAAAAAGCCCTTTTTTCTTAGATCATATTTGGTAGTAGTAAAGTCCTCCTAAATTTCCATCCCCAATATGGAAAATTTCATGCCAAGTAGTGGACTTTTAGCAAGTTGCATGCCACCTAAAGTAGAGTTTAGCAAGAAAAAATTAGCAAGTGATATGCTACCTTTAGCTGCAGTAAAAGTTTAACAAACTTATTTAAAGAACAATAACTGACAACCCTATCGTAGGCACTGTTATATATTTAAAGTATAATGTATTACTAAATGCAAAATAGTATTTCAGTTAGTAAGAAGAGCATGGATGTGTAAAGGAAAATTATTATGAATTTACTTTCATTTTCACCCTTAGTTTTTATACTCTGTAATTACTCAGCTTAGGAATTTTCCTCATTTTCCTCAGATGAGGAATCTCAGGAGAGGATGATTTTGTAATCCAGAGCTGTTTATGGTAGCATAAGAACAGTTGCATGACTGAAGTACACAGATTTACTCTAGCTTCCATTGACAAGCCTAGGTAGTAATTAATGCTCTTCTAGCAAATAATTTATTTTATTCCCAGGATTAGTTTACTGACCAGTAATGACTGGGTACTTTGGCACATGCAGACACATCTCCCTGGAAGCGCTGTCCCTTACCTGTGTAGGAGAACTTCAATGATGTGCTCTAGCAGAACACATAACATGGTACCAGGAAATGGCAAAACATCTCTTCCCCATCCTTCTTCAAGCTGCATTTCTAATGAACTTAAGCCAGAGCTCTCCAGTAGTTTACTTATAACTTATAGCAAGGACCAATCTAAGATGGTGTTCAGGGGATTTATTGTGCAGGCCAGTAAGATTCCACTGTTATTGCCTTTCTGTGTCAATAACTCTGAGCTATCTTTGCATTGCGTGATGTTAAATTGTCATATTAAGCAGAGTAAGAAATGTCACTATATATTAACCTTAACTGCACAGAACATAATTGAACTCAATGGAAGATACTACCCTCTGTGTTTTAGTGGGACTTGACTTTGAAGAAATAATAATTCACTGGTTTATAAAGGCCCAAATAAACTTATTACACAAGAAGTGCAGGTGCAATACTGTGATTTATAGACACTGGTATGATTCACCTTGAGATTTTTGTTGTATCTTGCCAAAAGCAGCTATTATCAAACCCCAAATGACTCTAAACAACACTACTATTGACACGGCATCTAGAAGCTCCTTCCCTAGTGGGAACAAAACCATCTCTTCCAACGTTGAAAATTAAATGCACTGCATTAGCACCATCAGTGAGGTGTTTAAATTCAAAATTGCCTTTCCTGGTGAGAATGAAAATAGTACTTGTTTTGTTTTTCAAAATTAACAGCAGTGTTTTTCTCTCTTTTCTAATACACTTATCAACCTGAGACACAGTATGTCTCCAAGTGTTCAGAGAATACTGCAGGTATACACCTATGCTTGTCTGCGCACACCATCCCATACCCCAGGAACAGGATTTATCCTGTTTCCAGTGTGATTCAAGCACACATTAATATAATAGAAAGAATATGACTGGAAACAAACAGGTAGAGAAGACAAAAGGCTCATTTTTTAAAGTCATCTTTGTACCAACAACAATACATTGATGCAGAAGTAACACCAGAGAAAATTAACCCAAAATTAAAGCATAAGGTTTCAGAAAGCTATCAGACCAGAGAAGCTGTTCACTACAACGAAAACCTGCTGTGAGCTGTTCTACATGTGTGCAAAACTGTTCCTGATTTTTTCCAGCTGTCACCAGTATTTGTGTTCACACAGTCAGTGGGCAAAGAGGTAAAATGGCTCTCAGTTAATTTGTCCTCTAAAACTGGGCAAGAATAAGTTCTTTTAATCAGTCCTTTAGCCACTCTAGGTTCAGATAATATATTAAGCTCTGTAGCTGTGCTGAGTCTCCAACACTTCCTTAAATAATTCTTTTGTAGGTACCCAGGACTCACAGGCAAGTCCATATAATCTTATGCACATGGGATGACTGGAAGGACTTGCAAAGCACTTAGGTGTGGAGTCCTACCTCTGTGGTTTGGTTAACCCAGCAACACCAGAATATGACTTCTGGAGATCCCTGAGCACATGAAATGTTCCTATCACCATCCTATGGAGTATAACCTTCCCCAGGTCCCACTCTCAACTGGTATATGAGCAGCTCAACATGGACTAGTCCTTAGTCCAGTTGGCAACTCAGATGCTTGTAGAGGAGCATGGGGCATTCGTCTGTACTGCTTGCTCTTCTTCTGCAAAAGTACAGACAATTCTGCTGCAGCTACTCAGGCTTGGTTGAATTCCTGCTGTCTCTGAGGGGCAGATCTCTAGCCTGGGTCAAGTCCCAACCAGCTTCATCAGAAAGCAAACTGGTTCATTGAAGGGTGTGAACAAACAGGCTGGCAGAATGGATGATCTTGGCTGAAGTGCAAACTCAAACCTATGTTTGCCAAGGATTCCATTCACCCTTCCCTTCTAAGGTCTGTATGGACCATGGAGTCAAGAATTGTGGTATCACAGACTCAGAGGTCTTAGGAGACAGGCCCACCTCACCTCTAAGCAGAAGCCCTAACATGACAGATCCTACCCTTCCTGTATTTGAGCCTGTATCAGCAGATAACCTGAGGTGGGACTGATACAACTAATGCCTGGAAACAGATGTAGTGACTACAGTTTCTAAACTTTCTGACACTGTTTTGTAACAAACCCATTGCTCCAAGACACCCACAGCAGAGAGGGTACAAACTTTTTGCCCTTTTCTTCTTCTACTTGCAAACACAAAACAACAGGGAGCCTGTCAGCCCCATCCCATTCATTACTGTTCCCTTGCTCTCTGTCACTGAATTATTCTTGCCAATGCACAAGATAACACTGTGTGGCCTAACCAGGAAAGCAAAGGAAAAGCACTTCCATTCTAAGAATGGATAAACAGCAAAAGTGCATTGGACTTCATTTTTCTGACTTCATTTCCTTAATCACTTAGTTTTTGTTCTATAGAAGTATTCTTAGTTAAACCACTACATAACCATTTCCACAAAATAAGACATCTAAGTCAGTTAAGGAGAAACACTCCTTCCTTAAATGCAACCTGTCCTGTGGTTCAGTTCATTATATGTAGGTGTTAAAAACTGAAAACTTAAGCAAACCCAGACTCTTAATTAATGAGGAAAAGTCAATACACCTCTCTAGGGACAGCCCTTCAGAATTCAAAATTCTTTCTTCTTTTGCACTGACTCAGCAAGCCCTATCTTGGCAGACTGAAGCTTGTGATATTTTCACAGTGTGCTTATTTACTTTTTCACTGAGAATTGTTCCAGTTGTTTTGAATCAAATTCTGGAGTACTATCGCAAACTAAATACAGCTACAGAGTCTGCAAGAGCAATTAGCAGAACCCTTTGTAGCCAGCAGTCCTCATTTAATGCTTCCTCCAAAATGCTGCAACAACCCACGCCCTTGCCACTACCTTCCTGTCATCCTTCCTGTCAGATGCCATTGTTGTAAAACAAGGAATATGTCAAGATTATTTTAAGTCAAGGTAAGTCTTCGGTGCAAGCCATCAGGAAAGGAGACCGAATCAGGGGAACAGGCTGCAGCAAGCATCCTTTGGTTCACGGACATCCAGGAACTAAAAGGCTTTAAGGACGTAACAAGTGAAGATGTTGATGTACGTCTACGTAAACATTGCTAACTGGGCAAGTACTCAAGATCCATGTATCCTACACCGGAACTTCCTCATTATAATATTAAAACTCATGCCTATAAGTCAAAATATCCCTGCCCAGGTTAAGACCCCTCCCTGGAGCATTGGATAGAAGTTAGCTTGGGTTACATAACTCGTATGGAAATTATTAACCAGTCATAATAGAGGGGCTCCCCTTGGAAAATAACTAACTCCAAACTTCTGTGTTGCAATAATGGCACAGAAAGTCTGGAGGGGCATACTTGATTTGTGGAATACCACCAAGCACCCAGGCTTGTGCAACTCTGAAATAAATAATCATTGTCCCTCTCTTGAATATGCAATTATTGTCCTGTTGCACACCAGGTAACAAATCCGACTGTATGGACAACACTGAAGAGGAAAGGAGGAAAGGATCTGAAGGTCCTTTTCTTTTCAACAGCGAAAGATGATCTGGGGGTGCTGGCTGAACGTGAGCCAGCAACACGAGCCAACAGTATGCCCAGGTTGCCAAGAGGACCAGCGGCATCCTGACCTCGATTAGAAATAGTGTAGCCAGCAGGAATAGGGATTGTCTCGTTGTACTCAGCACTGGCGAAGCCATACCTCAACTGCTGTGTCCAGTTACGGGCTACTCAATTCAGGAAGGACACTGAGGAGTGGGGCACGGCCACAGAAGTGAAACGAAACTGGTGAAGGGTCTGCAGTACAAGTGTTATCAGGAATAACTGAGGCAGCATGGATTGTTCAGCCTGAAGAACAGAAGACTCAGGGGAGACTTTATCACTCTCTACAACTACCTGAAAGGAGGCTGTAGCCAGGCGGGGATTGGCCTCTTCTCCCAGGCAACCAGTGACACGATTAAAGAATCAACCGCTAAAGCAGAACTTTTGTTCACGCTTTCACCAGTCAAAATGCAGGGCTGGTAGCCGCGCCCAGGGCAGCTCTTTTCCTCGGCACCCCGAGACGTGCGGCCGGGACGGGGCACAGGCGGTTCTGCCACAGCGCCTAAGCCACACGCGCCCGCTCCGCTCCGCCCCCCTTCCCTTCCCTTCCCTTCCCGTCCCGTTGCGTCGCGCCCCGCCCGGCGCAGCGCGGCCCGGCCCAGGCGGATGTGAGCTCACAGCGCGCCGGCCGGAAGTGGCGGGGCGGGTGTTTCCGCAGCGGCGGCGGCGATGGCGGGGAAGGCGGCGGCGGGCGAGCCCCTGGGGCGGACGGCAGAAGAGGCGGCCTGGGCGGAGACGCTGCGCGGGACTTGCGAACCTGAGCACCACTGGCGGTACCGCCGGGAGTTCTTGCTGCGCAACGTGGGGGAGCTGCCGGCGGCGGGCAGCGCCCAGCTGCAGCGCCTGGTGTCCCTCTCCATGGTGTGGGCCAACCACGTCTTCCTGGGATGCCGGTGAGTTCAGCGGGACGTGCCAGGGGACTTGGGGGACGGCGCGGCCGGCGCGGCGCGATCGTCTAACGAGACTCCTTCCCTCCTTTCCTTTTGTCGCCCCTCCAGGTACCCGCCGCAGGTCATGGAGAGGGCGCTGGAAATGGCCGAAGGCATCCAAGTGACCAACGCGCCTGTCCACACCACGAGAGACGAACTGGTTGCCAAGGTGAAGAAAAGAGGCATATCAAGTAGCAATGGTTAGCAGATCATAGCTGTGACAATACATAGGAGTCTAGAAAATGCTTGTTTCTGAATGTTCTCGGTTTGCCTCGGGCTTAGAAAGTAGTTGAAATAATTTACTTTTAAAACTCTCGTTAATAGTTTCCTCTCTATGTGCTATTCTTTTTTTGGTAAAATATATCTAAAATGGACATACATAGTCCTTTGGTAATGTAGAGCTGTTGGTTTTGAATTTCTACAACTGCTGCACTTCAATCTGATAACTTGTGCATTGCGATATGGGCTGCTGTGCTCCAGATTAAATACGTTCTTGTTACTTTGCCTTTGTTGCCAACCAGGCATTGTTGCTGTGCAAAAAATAGAGTTTCTTAAAGTAATTCTCAGACTAATGTTTTAAAGATGTTTTGTGATATTAGTAGACAAAAAAATTCACTTCTCTTATTTTTAGGTCAGATAGCCTGTTTAATGTACGTTGGCCAGTTTTGGTTTGGACTTCAAGAATAGAAATACATACTTGCCTATGGGTCCAAACCAACATCTGAAGTCTTGTATGAGTATTTTCTAGATTTTGTCCAAAAACTCCAAAATTCTGAAATAGTAGGTTAATACTTGAAATGACAGTTCAAGGTGTATTGCTAATGTATACCCTTTAAATTCACTGGGAATATTGCTAGAAAGTTTTAGATTATTTCTTTCTACATATTTCATAGTGCAGAAATCAAAGAGGGTCACATATTTTACCTGTTTTGCAGAAGGGGTAGAAGAGCCCTGCAAGAGACAAGCTGTTGAGAAAAGCAGAGACTCTAAGGATGCTGGAAAGGATGTGAAAACCACCAAGGCAGAAGGAGTGAAGGAAACAGAGAGCACTTTGCCCAAAAAGCAGGAAAAAGGTACTAGCAAAGATCCAGAAACTTCCCAGTCAACTTGCAGTACAGATCAAGAAATGGTTATAGTCTCAGACATGGAAACAGAAAGAAAACCTGCTAATGCTGAAAGTACTGCTGAGCAAAAGCCACCTTCATCTGAAAAAGAGCCAGGAAAGAAGCCTTGCTCAAGCCCACATAAGGAAAGCAAGTGTGAAAACATGCCATCACCTGAAAAGAAAACTGTAGTACGTGTAGCACCACTGGCTGCCGAGAGCACCCCTCAGGCAGCAGCAGTGGTGGCAGCAGTGCCACCAGCTGCCAAGAGCACCCCACAGGCAGCAGCAGTAGTAGCAGCAGTGCCATCAACGTCCAAGAGCACCTCACAGGCAGCAGCAGTGGCAGCAGCAGTGCCACCAGCTGCTAAGAGCAGCCCACAGGCAGCAGTGGTGGCAGCAGCAGTGCCAGTGACTGCCAAGAGCACCCCACAGGCAGCAGCAGTGGCAGCAGCAGCAGTGCCACCAGCCACGAAGAGCACCCCACAGGCAGCACCAGCGGCAGCAGCAGCGCCACCAACCACCAAGAGCACCCCCCAAACAAGTGCTGTATTGCTGTCTTCCAAAACCCAAGTGGGTGCCCCAGCATCAGCACCCAAGAATGGTGCTCAGGTGAGCAGCTCACTGCTTCTGGCCCCCAAGAGTGGTCCTCAGGTGGGCACCTCACTGCTGCTGGCCTCCAAAGGCCCAGCTAAGGTGGGGTCCCCGCTCCTGGCCTCTAAGAGCAGTGCAGAGGTGGCCGCCTCTTTGCTGGCCGCTCGGAGTGGTGCACAGCCGGGATCCTCACTGCTCGCTTCCAAGAGCAGCGCTCAGGTGGCTGCTTCACTGCTGGCTGCTCGGAGCGGAGCTCAGCAAGGGCCCTCCCGGGGTGGAGCTCAGGCAGGCGCTTCCCTGCTGGCCTCCAAGAGTGGCTCGCAGGCAGGTGAAAGCCCTGCAAAGGCTCTGTGCAAACCGCTAACCAGCGAAGATGCAAAGGAAAGACAGCCTTTTTTCAACAGACTTTACAAAGCTGTAGCCTGGAAACTGGTTGCTGTTGGAGGCTTCAGTCCTAATGTAAATCATGCAGAACTTCTAAATTCATCTATTCAGTCTGTTAAAGCTACGTTAGATGTTGCTTTTGTTCCCCTGAAGGAACTTGCAGACTTGCCTCAAAATAAAAGCTCTCTAGAAAATATAGTTTGTGAACTGAGGTGCAAGTCTGTCTACTTGGGTACTGGCTGTGGTAAAAGTATGGAAAATGCCAAAGCAGTAGCTTCAAGAGAAGCTTTGAAATTATTCCTCAAGAAGAAAGTTATTGTGAAGATATGTAAAAGAAAATACAAAGGTAGTGAAATTGAAGATTTGGTGCTTCTGGATGAAGAGTCAAAACCTTCAAATTTGCCTCCAGCTTTAAGAAATCCTCGTGAGATCTTGTAGGGGAGAATCACTGTTTGTACTGTGTATAGTATTTCAATACAAGGACTGAAGGTTAATTTTGTATTTTGAAAATGTAGGCTTCCAGATATTTTGTATTCCTTTCTCAGTTTTGCAAGACAATGATAGTTCTTTCACTTGGTAGCAATTGTATAAAACTTGTTAGAGATGACAAGTGCGCATTTAAAGGTATTGCCTTAATATACAGCACACTAGTGTGCTGTTGTATTTGCAAAATAGTCTACCTAACTCTTCTATTTTTAATTAAACTATTAAGGTACAATTTGCTGTTTAAAACATGATGTTTTTGTAATTCTTACAATTTGATGGTAGTGTGCTCAATTGTCTACCATATCTTTTCTAGGCTCGTAGAAGTGTGTACATAGGGACCATAATACTTGAATAATTGGAAGTTGTTTAAAAATTTCAATCAAAAAGTTGAATTATCTGTTTCAGGCTTGTTGCTCATAATGTTCACTGTTGCTCATACTAGGAGAGAAAGTAGTTGGTTGACTATTTTTATGGGATGTTTTCATAGCACTTGCATTATAAATGACATCGTGATCCCATTTAACATTATACTATCAGGTTAGAGGCCATTTAATATCACATTGGCAAATTAGCAATTAGCAGTCAAGTCACAGCTGTTTCGGCCACCAAAACTGGATTTAATTTATATGGTGAAGTATCATTTACAGTTTTGTTTGTTTGTTTGTTTTCCAAATGAACATGAATTTCTATACTTAGTATATTTTGACTGCTACTAAAACAATAAAACCTCTGTGATAAGCTTTTATAGTATTTTGGTTTTGGCTAGTGAATACTCCAGCCATTTCAATAACATTGCAACACCTTCAGTAAAGCTTTGAGTGGCTTCAAGGTGTAATCCCACAAGGATGAGTTGGTTTCTTTAGATGTGTAGCTGAAATACTGTAAAACTGATAGAGAGGACCTGTAGAATATAAATTTCTACTTTTGTAACACTAAGGTAAGCAAAATGAAAATGCTGCTGAAAATGTCTGCTGGAGACAGAAAGTGTATTGTAAAGCATTCATTCTAATCAAGCCCTTCCTTTGCTACATTTTTACTCCCTGTACAGAATAGTTTGAGGCAAAAAAGTGGGAAATTACCTTTATTTTCATTGTTGCTGAGATACCTGCACAAACTGCATGTTTTGGTATATTGGATAATGACATGTAATTGTAAAAACATAATGTCTTCAGTGCTTTTTTTAATTAATCTTGTCCTATTAGAGTAGTTAGCATCCTTTAGTGGTGTCCTTAACACTTGACTGACAGATCCATTGATCAAGTGCTAAAGGAACAAATAGGAATTTCTGGGATCTCAGTAGTACATACATCCACTTCCAGTTATTTTGTGATTTTTGAGACTAAACCACAGTGGTGTTTACGCTGTACCCTGCGTGCTTTTGAACAGCAGTGGTTGTCCAGTCCATAGCACCAGAAGCCTGCAAGGTGCTCACACTTCCCGATGGCTGGTTTAGAACTTCCTCCACCTGACCCATGCTTCTGTGCCCTCGGTTGCCCTCCACCCTAGTTAGATTTATCAGGAGTTCCCCTTTGGCATTCCTGGAGCACCATCTGGCGTTCAGAATGCTGCGTACTAAATTGCATCATAGTGCAAGAATTGGTTTTTGCTTCTAGCACAAGGCAAGCTTCGTGCTGTGCTTAGGAGCTGTGGTATTCATAATGGGAAGAGAGATCTGTTTTCAAGTCCTTACCCTGTTCAGGTAGACGTGGAAGGAACAGTGGGGGTAAGCTTGTGGGGCTGGAGTTGCATCCCATGCCCTCTGTAGTACAGCTTTCTCTGCTGTTAGTTTGGTCATGTCAAGATCTCTGGGTCAGAATTGCAGCACGTGTTGTAATGTGAAAACCTGTGTTTCTCCTCTGTAGAGGAAAGCTCTCAGTATTCACTGACCTCAAGGGGCTGTTAGGGCAACGGTGTTAAAAGGCTGAGGTGCTAGATGTGTTTTTTAAAAGACCTGGTTTAGGATTACTTTTTTAAAAATCTTGGATGTTATTCCTCTTTGATGTTTGGTTGTGAATCATTAAAGAACAAGTCTGTAGCTACTCTTAATAGAAACTGAAAGCTGAAGTGTGTTATTTTTATTTCGCATTCTGCATGGAAAGCAGCTCAACACACGGATTCACACACAAGTGAATAAGCACTATTTGACTATTTGAGAATTTATTAACATTTCATTAGCCCTAGAGGAAGGAAGAAAGAAAGAAAGAAAATTGAAAGAACTGACTGTGGCAAGCATTGTTTGTGCAGTCCTGTCAGTTCTAAAATCGCTGTGTTTCTCCTCCAGGTACTGTCCCCGTCTCTAGCGACTGGGATGCTGGTCTTTAACTGTCAGACCTGCTGACGAGGGCCGGGGAGAACACCTGCACTTACACTGTAGGTGTGCAGAGTAGTCTCAGGGGGACAAAGCAAACCAACCAACCAAAAGGAAAACTGACCCGTTTTTCCTACGGAAATACAGGAAATCGCGGCCATCAGAAAGTGACTCCCATTTCCTCTGGGGACTGCTAGCACAGCCTAAACACGTACGGCAGGGTCCTTGCGGACAGCCACCCGCTGGCTGCTGTTAGCCGCTGCCGGCTGCACACCCGTGCGGGCTGTGTCACCGGCCGTTCCTTGCCCCAGCGGTGGCCACAAGGCGGGGCTGGCGCGCCCGCCTGGCTCGGGGCGGGGCCGAGGCGCTCTATTTGCATAACCTTGTTCCCGGGGCCGCTGCGTCCCTCGGTGGCCCCCTTCCGCGGCCGCCCGGGGCCCTGGCGCCCCTCGGGAGAGACCAGGCCGCCCCTCGCTCTGCATCGCCTGCGGACATCAGCAGAGAGGCAAACGCAAAGGCAACTGATACTCACCCTGCTCTAGAAGTCATCCTATCTGCTGGAGTTTATAAACTCTCATTGGGGGAGGTGGGCTGACGGATGTTCTGAAGACCTGCTCGCTAGGCTACGCACGGAGGACGTCAGTTCCTCATGGGCTCCGCGCCCGCCTAGGGGAAAGTCCCCGGACCGCCGGCAGAGAGTGCCGGGCGCTGCCGCGCCCCCGCCCGCCGCCGCCTCACGCTACCTTCCGCCGAGACGCCCGCGGGCCGAGCGGGTGAGCGCGGGGCGGGCTCTCGTCACGGCCACAGACACGCAGGTAGCGCGGCAGCCGCGCCAACAGAACGGGGCTCACTCTCAGGCCATCCTCTTTTGCCGGCGGGCAGCTCCGCCGTGTGGGCAGCTCCGCAGTAGCGCATCCCACACGGGACAGCTCAGGTGCCTCCCCACATCCCACAGCCCTGCGCGGGCACGGCACAGCGCGTGAGGGGCACACGCTGCTTCCCCGCAGTGGCATGCAGGACAAGCGGCCCTGCGCCGCTCTGCTGCTCACAGCCGCTAGCCTTCAGGTGCCTCCTGGCGTGCAGAATCATTTAGATTGGAAAACACCTTTGAAATCAAGTCCAACTTTTGACCGAACAGCATCTTGTCAACCGGAGCGTAGCAGTAAGTGCCATGTCGTCTTTCCTTATACACCTTCAGAGACGGTGACTCCACCACCTCCCTGGGCAGCCCGTTCCAGTGCTTGCCAGTTTTTTCTGTGAAGAAATTCCTCCTACTGTCCAACCCAAACACACTGAACTGGGCGGAGCACTTACTGCATGAAAAGGCTTTTCCTCCTTCCCTGCTCTAGGAAGTAGCCAGAGGTCAGACGGAAGGACTCTGCCGGGGCACTCGCACCACACAGAAGTTCGTGGTGCAGCAGCACAGGAGGGTTCGGCGCGTATCTGAGCGTCGGCACAAACGCTGGCACAGCACCGAGTACAAACCACACCTTTCCAGCACATCGGCCACTTATCCAGGCTATGCTGTACCTACCCCCGGGATCCCCTGCTCCACCTTCTCTGCAGGGAAGGCCAGTGATTGCCACCAGTGTTTTTTGCCCACTTTGATTAGATTCTCATGCTTGAGCTCCCAAGTACTAACTGTGCTGCTGCCCTGCTGATAAACTGAATTAATTGCATAGGCAGTGCCACTCTTGCCTCTAGTATGTCAAGCAAAATAGCACATCATCGTGCTCGACTGTGAAATAAAGCCCTCTGCTGCACTACAGTCGTGTCTGGGTATAAAACGCGACAGAAGAGCACTGGCAGAAATCCCCAAGATGCCATAAAATTCGGGCACCTCAGACCCAAAATAAATGGTTTATTACCTTACTCAAATTATCTTTGTTACTTTACCCTAAAAGCTTGTAAGCAGCCAAGAGACAATGCTTCCGTCTGGTTCATTTTGTCTTGGTACTTTTGGAGTTTCTGTGGCTAGCCCAGGTCTGCTAAATGGTGTTTTTCTCTTTGGCTGAGCCTCAGACATGTGGCCTATATGCAGGCACAGTACAGTTTGTAAACCCTGTTAGTTTCTAGCACCTGCTGTTCCTCTTCCAGCAACATCTTCATGGTGACCTCTTTCCAGCCATGTCAGAGCCCACACTAGGCAGAGGAGACAAGTGTGCAGAGCAGGGAGCACCTCTGCAGAACTGGTGGTGGCAGCTCTGACTACCTCACATGAGAGCCCTGAAAGGGTGCTCAAGGGGCCCAGAAACCACCTGGGTTGAGCTGTTATTTCGGTTGCTGTCTTAGCCACTTGAACTACTCGAGTGTCTTTCTTTTCTCCTGTGATCCTGCATGTGATCACCTATATGTATGTGGGGAAAGAGAGATTTCAAATTAAAACACTATCAAAGAACCCATCCCCAAAGAAACAACTAAACTGGGGCACAGCTCTATGAAGTCTTGTTTTTTCAGCTGAGAAACTGTGGCAAAGTCTCAGTGTCCCAGTTTCAACTACTAAAAGGATATATCTAAAGCTCTATGAAGCACCTGTTATGCAGGCTGAAGACCACAGTCAAGCTTGTGGAGACAAGCTGAAGCTTGTGCAGTGACTGATGTGTGCTTGTTTTTTCTTTTTTGGCCCTAAAATTGCACTATAGCACCTTAATGATTTGAACTGGTTCCGTGCATGTGTGAACAAAATGGTCTCATTTGTAGTTTATGGTAAAGGTTAGTCTTCAAATGTGTTAGTAGGAGAGAATACATCAAACATCAGACTTCTCTTGCCTATAGGTTGAACTAAGCTGACACAACATGGTCTAGTGGTCCAGAGACTGAGGGAAAAAAGCACACACTGAAAGAATCTTGATGCTGTCTCTCTCTTTCACTGGGCAAATCTGTCCCCCAGCTTGTAAGTTGCAAAATACAGAGAAAATAAAAGCAGTGTCAATATTTTTAAAGTATTTCTTTAAGCTAGATATTCATTTTTGCAATTTTTTTGCACAATGTATAATATGCCACACTCTTTGTTAGGTAACAACAACTAACTTGTGTTTGTGTTTATGCCTTTTAGATGGTTCTGTTAGTTGCCACTGCCACAGCAAAGGTAGTGCCATTAGGTAGGTTAAGCATTTTTAAGAAAATGCTGTCATTAAATCTGCTGTGAGGAAGCATCAATTTTTAGTCTGTCATTAATTAACACTCACAGACAAGCATTTAGGAAAACAGGTTTTACCTTGATACCTGGTAACAGTTTCAAATATGTTATAGGCTAATTATGAAAATGGTGCATGATAATTTTTGAGCACTACTGCCTGTTCCTAAAGTAATGGAAGATTGAATTATAGTGGTTAGCAGCTATGTATTTTCCTCCTCTAGTAACATTCCTGCAACTAAAAAGCATTGTTCAGCTCCAACATCTGATCCTGCAGCCCTTTAAAGTTTTCATTGCCACTGCTGGTCAAGTAACACTAACTGTTAAGCCCAAGTGGGCTGCAAAAGGAATTCTTCTCAATATGAGAGATTATCACATTGGGCAAAATATATTTTGTCTATACTAGTAAGAAAACTGATCTAACCAATGGATTTACTAAATCCTCTGATATTTTACATTTTACATTTCAAATCCTCCAGTGTCTGGCCTGGAGAAGAGACAGCTGAGAGAGGATCTTATCAATGGCTATAAGTATCCAAAGAAAGAGTGTCAAGAGGATGGAGCCATGCTCTTCTAGGTGGTACCAAGAAATAGGACAAGAGGCAACATGCAGAAATCGATATATCGGAAGTTCCACCTGAATACAAGGAAGAATTTCTTAACTGTGCAGGTAACCAAACACTGGAACAAATTGTCCAGAGACGTTGTGGAGTCTCCATCTCTAGAGAGGTCCAAAAGCTCTCTGAGAACAACCTGTGCAATGTGCTCTCGGAGACACAGCCTGATCAGGAAAACTGGACCAGATGACTCACTGTGGTCCATTCCAGCATCACCTATTCTGTTATTCTGTGATTTTAACTGCAGCTAAGTTCTATGTTCAGTCAGATGCTGCCTATATTTTGACAGCAGCCTTCCAGCCTAAAGCCTCCTTTAGTTAGGAGTAAATGCCACATTTCTCATTATTTTGGGGAAGAGGATGTTTGAGAGGCAGGAATCTATTAATCTTGTTTAACCATTAATTTTTCTTGCAATTAGAACTGAATAATAAAGCAAATGTAAACTCTGTCTGTTTTTGGGGGAAGAAAAACAAAACACCCGTACATTGGTCATATCCTAGTAGGAAAAGATAATACTACTTTTTGGTAACTTGGGGTAAGTGATGGCACTGGAAAAATTGCTTAGCAGAAGCACCACTAGAAAACCCCTAATGTGGGTGATTTGGTGCTACAGGATTATTTTGAAGATATGAAATTACTCTCTAGTGCTATTTGTGGTGACTTTTCAGTTGAACTAGAAATTAATCATTTTTACTAGTTTAGAATAAGCAGACTCCAAAGGAGAGAAAAAAAAATCTACTCTAGAAGGGAAATAAAATGAGGTTTCTTCCTGTTTGTTGCAGTTTTAATGATGTATGCCAAAACTCTCTCCAAGTTTTCAGGGGAATTCTGAAATTCATAAATGGTAATCATAGGCATGTAATTACCCCATTTTTGAATACAGAGTGGAGTTCATTTCACTGACATCTGTGACAAGAGACCTGGGCTCCCCTTACAATCAATGCAGATGTTTTTAGAGCAAGACCTATTTGTACTAAGATTCTCTCTCATTCCACATATTTAGTTAGATGATTCCCACCTTCATTTCCTCAGCTGGAAAGAAAAATTAACATCTGCATATGGGAGAGTATTATGAATGTCTTAAACTATCAACTACTGAAACTTTCTGCAGGCACACTGTCTGCCCTCATTTCATAATCTTGATTACAAAGGTGCACTTGTGTATATTTGTTCCTCATAAAAGGAAGAAGTAAGAATGCGTCTTTCACATGACCTGTGCTGAGAAGCAAAATCACAGAAATGGAACATCCATGTCAGTAGGTACCTCAGGTAAGAACACAGAAAAAATCCTTTCTTTATTATGTGAGAAAGGGTCTTGGTTCTTTTCCCTTAAATTCGTGTGGATTCTTCCATTTACTAGAATGAAAGAGGATCAGGTTTCAGGGCTGAGGTAAGGCAAGAAAGATGGTTGTTAGGTTTGCAGTAAGATTACCTTGTTACCATTTCTAACTTGGCTTCTCTAAACATCATCTGCACACCTCCTGAGGTTTTTCATATGGTGATTGGTTCTAGGGCTGGAAACCAAAGCCACTGATCATTTCTGCTTTATAACAGTAGCTGAGGAAGAAGAGTAACTGTCTGAAAGCAGCTTCCTGGAGAGAAAGACAGGGAAGTGTTACTTCAGACACAAGTGGACAGATCCATGTTGTCAATGACAGGAAATGATCCATGTGGTGCTATCATCGCAGTGGCCAGATGCTGCCCCTCAGCTGATCAGCAGTGTCCCCCTCCTCTAAGAAGCTGCAGTTCCTGTGCCAGCCAAGCATGCTCCATAGCCCCTGTGCTCCTGCTGATTTCCAGAGGGTATTCCAAACAGAGTGGATAGCCTCAAAACGGAGCAGTGTGGTTCTACTCAAAGCAGAGTAACAATATGTCAATATGCTCTGATGAAAGCAATGAACTCATATATAAGTGAATTTCTTAATATGTCCTGCCTTGGGCCTACCAGTTTCTCAAAACACTTTTTGCCATTCGAGTATGGAAACTGAATGTGAAGAACAGTAAAAATTAAATAAATAATTATTGCAGAACAAAACATGGAGTAAATTAGTCTGCACTTTTTATTCCTTTTTTCAGTCTGCTCATGGTGAAATAAGCAGAACCTATCTGCTTAAGGAAAAAATAGCAGGATATTGTGGCTTCCCTCTTTCCCATGTTACAAGTCAACTGGTTACTAAGTCAGGTTCAGGAAGAGATTTTCTTTTATAGCATATTGGCAGGAAACAGAATAGATGTTGTGGATGAGGAAGAACACACATCTCCTGGTAAGCACGGGATATTTCTTACTTGGTACTAGAAAACTCTTCGGTACACTTGAGGATGAAGCTAACAGGGAAAAAAGCACATACCAGTATTTTCAGGAAATCTATTGTTTAGTTTATCATTTTATTGAGATGATCTGATGTCATCCCATGTCTTATTCTTAAGTATTCTACACTTGTGTAAATGAAAGAGAAAAATAGTAATAGTTGAATTAATATGATTTGTATTCCACCAGATAAATCAAGCCTAATATTTAAGGAAAACAAAAAGCAATGTCTGGCATTGCAGGGAAGTATCTGTTTTGGATGACCTGATGTTAGAGAAGGTTTTGAGAATAGCTTACCTGGTCAAACATAGTAGTATCTCTGCAAGGATAGCCGCTTCCCAGAATATCACCTGTACAGAACTCTGCTATGGCCTATAGCTTCCTTCAGCTGACTCTTTAGAAGCCCATCTCGCTTATACTCATTCTTTTTTAATCTGTTTATTTTTGTGGTATACCGGATAATTCTTCATCCATTTCATCCCATGGAAGCCAGAGAAGCATTTCTGACAGGAAATATGTATCATCAAAAATCAGTTACTTTGCTTAAAAGAAGTACCCCGTCGTCATCCTTTGAGCATTTCTACTAAATGCTAAGGTCTTTCACAATTACAGCCCCCTATGGACTTGTCCTCATCAATAATACTGCTTTTCTTTTCCCACAGCCTGAAACACTCCCTGGCTTATCAATAGAAAGCAAGGGAGAAAAAAAAACAACAACCCCAAACCAAACCAAACAAACCAAAGAAAAAACCCAAACCAAACTGAATCAAACAAAAAACAAAACAAAACAAAGCAAAACAAACAAACAAACAAACAAACAAACTAAAAGCCCCAACACAAAGACCCAAACCAAACCAAAATGAAAACAAAAAAACCCCTAACCAACTTATGTATTATTATGCGAAACAGGACAGGAATAATCTGCGTTTTGAGAATGTAAAATCAGGATTATGAAAGATGAGAGGCAAAACTTCAGTTGGGAAATAAGAGTTGGATTAAATCTCTGGAAATATTTTTATCATAGTAAAATCTGTAATACAATGAAATCATCTTTCACAAAAAGAAGGGAATACTCTGGTTGGGACTTTAAAAACCTATACTGGTAAATTATAAAGAAACAAAACTGTTGGAATCTATTCTCCATGGAAACTGGGGTTAGTTTAGAGATATATAAATAAATCTAAATAAACTGCATATAGGACTTCTCTTTATTACTTACCCTTGGTGGACAACTACTGAGATACATTTGGTGCAATACATCAAAATTCTCCTGTGCTTGCTCCTAGCCATTTTGAGGCATGAGCAAAGCCGATAATTCAAGCTGCCCTTCTTGCTTTCCTTTCCCCTGAGGCTTCAAACATGCAGCAAGCTAAGGCTTCTTTTTCCAACGGAAATCTGGTCCAGTGCCACTGCTGCGTTCTTAAGGTTCCTCAAAATTTAAATGTTTATTTTAGTGTTTGAAAGCAGCAGACAACACTTAAATTCAGAAATCATTACCTCTTCTCTGCTGTACCTTAGATACTGTTTCCCCCATAGTGACAAACAGCAAGCTTTTAGCACAGAAACCACCTGTATGGTGGTTTGATGTCATGAATTATTTTCTTGGCTATTTCTTTACTGACAGTGCATGTACAGTTTCTTGTGAGAAAAAAAGTTATGCCAAAATGTTGGGTTTAAATTCATACTTAATAGTAATTAACATTTAATTTTAAATAACATGTTAATTTTGAATGAACATTTTTGGTTTATTTTTTCTACTCTGTAGGGGAATCTCCTCTTTCTTAGCTTTATTTCTTCATGAGATGGCAGAATGTTACACCCATTCAAACTTACTATAAGCAGAAACACAGCCCCCCAAAGGAGCCAACACCTTTCTCAAGAACATTGTATCAATTGTATTAATCCAGGTCCTTTTCGCTGGCATACAGGTAGTGGTTTTTGCCTGCACAGTAAGTGTTATCTGTTAATATTATATCAAAAAAATTCAATCTTCAATTACTTCAGTTATTCAGAAGTGACAGCAATGAATGCCGCACAGTAAAGTTTCAGTGAGTTAGTGTCAATGGAAGCTGGTTTTACAGGTGTTACACTGTAAATAAAAGTTGTTCATTTTAAGATGAAGGTGCCCTCTTAAGAATATGAACACACAGAATTACAGACTTCCCGTTTTTTTGGCCAGAGTGACATCAGTCTAGTGAAGGATGTTTTGAAAGTACTGCCTACAACTTTGTTTTCTTTCATTTTTATGACCTTGCCAACACATTGCTGACTTGGGCAAAGCTGACTGACTGCAGCTACAATTACTCACCAGCTTGGACATAGACATATGAAAATCCCTGCCATGTAGAACACCTGCTTAGTGACTGCATGACTTGGGAGTTAGGAATGTTTAAATAGCTCTGTGAACGAGGGTCTTAAGAAAAAAACACTTGCAAACTGCCATCACGTGAGACACTAATTTTCCTGTAGGACTAGCCATGGAGCTATTTAGCACAGAGCACATAGAGACTGAATCACAGGAAAAAAGGAGTCTGGACGGGATCCTTGGGAGGCCACCAAAGCAGAGCCAGCTTCACAGCCAGATCAGGTTGTGTCAGGCCTCATCCAGGGAGGCTCGAAAAATATCCAAGGATGGAGAATATGCAACTTCTCTGGGCAATCTGTGCTGCTGCTCCACCACAGATCATGCCATCCTGAAAGGCTGTCTACAGGACTAGTATGGGTATTCTTTTAGTGCTGGCTACTTAACTAGAGGTAGGAATGTAAGACAGAAGGAGGTCTGGGGATTTGAATTTATTTCTTCTTATTAATTTGATTCCTGAATTCAATAATCTCTGAATGGTTTTTTACTACATTTAGCATATGCATTTTCTCTGGATTTTTTTTTCTTGAATGCCTAAAATATAAATTAAGCAATGCAAAATATACAAGTCTCCTCAGGGTGTTTCAAGACTAGACAAAATAGATTTTATTTTCCTGATGCTTACCAATTATTATTCATGTAGTAAAGACCTGACAAAAATATCTCAAAAGAGAAGTGGAGATGAAATCTCGATATTTTAGTGCATAGTCAAAAAGTATAATTTAACTTTTGTTTCCTACCATAATTGTTGTGGCCAACATTTGACACAAATTCTGCAACGGGAATGGAGAATTGCTGGAAATTTTGCAGGGAAGTTTTGGAGATTTGCTATTTGGCGAGTGGCTTTTAAAAGGCCAAAGTTCGTTGATACTTTATTTAAAACACTCTTGAAACGATTTCTCAAGATAAAACATCACCACTGCTGTTCTTTAAGGATAAACCAGGTGGCCGTCACTGCGGGCAGGAACAGCCCGCACTGCCCCTCCCTCCCGCGGGGATCCCTGCGCGGGTCCCAGCCCCGCCGGGCGCGGAAGCTGCGGAGGCGCCGGGCGCCTTTAAAAGAGACTCCGCCCCCGCGCGCGCTCCCGCCCCTCGCCGCGCGACGGGCCAACGGGAGCGCGCGCCTGGGGAAGGCGGGAGAATGCGAACCCCTGGCAGCGCCGCCGGCCGCGCCTTATAAGGGCAGGGCCTCGCGCATGCGCGCTCCGAGCAGGGGCGGGGGCGCCGAGCAGGGGTTTCGCTCCGGCGGCGGCACCGCGGGAAGGGGCGCGCGACCCGCAGGACCCCGCGGAGGAGCGTCCGCACCTGCCCGGCCCGGCGAGCGCTCACCGTCCCTCGGGCGCGGCCGCCCGAGGGCAACGGGGCGGCGGCAGGAGGAGGAGGAGGAGAAGACGGAGAAGGGAGCGGGGCCGCCGCAAGGACCCCGCGCCCGGTGCGGGCGGCGCGGCGGCGGCGGCGGCGGATGTGCTGCTGGCGCGGGGGGATGATGCTGGCGGGGCCACAGCTGGTGGCGGGGCCGGCGGCGCCGGGCGGGGAGCGGGCCCGGCTGCTCTCGCTCTACGTGCAGGACTACCTGGAGTGCGTGGAATCGCTGCCGCTGGACATCCAGCGCAACGCCTCGCTGCTGCGGGAGATGGACACGCAGTGCCAAGGTGGGCGCCGCCGCGGGGCACCGGGCGGCGGGGAAGGAGGGGAAAGGGGACGGCCTCCGACCCGCCGCACATGCGCCCGGCGCGGAGGAGCCGGGGCCGCGGTGAAACCCTGCTGGGGCCCTGCGGGGCTGAGCCTGCGGGGGCGCGGGGCTCCCGGCGTCCGGTCGGTCCCGGGGAAGGCCGCCCCGCCTCGGGGCCGGCGGTGCTGCGCCGCCCGGCGCTAGGCCCCGGCTCCGCCGCGGGGGGCCC